>QJNZ01000221.1:0-93830 GCA_004155055.1 Monosporascus sp. CRB-8-3
CGGCCGGTCTGCCGGTCGGCCGGGCGCCCTGGCTGCCGGGCGGCCGGGCTGCCTGTCTGCCTGTCTGCCTGTCTATCTACCTAGGCATTCAGCTCGCCCGACGACGGGTTTCTCCACTAAGCGAGCGCCTGCCTGCCACGCTGCGAGATATATGGATAGATTGGTTGGTAATGAATGGGTGGCTGGAACGGAAATCCGAACAGAGACGATGCGTGCGTGCGGATACAATGGAGGGCATGAGATGCTGAGAATTGATCGGAGCCTCGCTCGAGACATAAGTCACTTAGACTAGGGGACACTGTCCTCTGTTTCCCCCTTCCGACGCCGTATATAGATGGGTACAGACATACGTTTCACCGTTTGAATACGTCATGGTTCGCCGTAGTTACGATACTGCCCGGGTAGGCTGACGGATGCAAGAATGTTAGCATCTAGAGTAAGTATAATGGCAAATTCTTCGCCTTAGGTAACCATCCGCGTTCTCTTTACTTGGTATATGGTTGGTGCAAGCTCGGGCTTAATCTCACGCCTCCCCCTTTCCTTTGCCGTTTGAAAATCCGGCCTTCGTATTTCACATGCCTTAACCATACCGGGGGGCATAACATACCCTTTTTCTTAGACGTCCGTCGGCTGGACTCCCAACCATACACATCATACATGGAGAGGCATACACACATGCACGCATTTCTCATCTCCCCCGTTTCCTTTCCTCCCTCTCTCATCTTACATCACCCTCGCACCTCCCAAAGCTCAAAGAAAGCTAGAAAAAGGGGCCCCAGGAAGAAGAGAAACACCGCCGCCCTTAGCCGTGTAGCTAAGCACAGAACCTAACCTCAGTGCTTAAGCTCCGGCATGAACGCCATGCCGCCCCGCTGCGCCGCCTGCTTCTTGACGTGCTCGCGCAGCAGCTGCAGCACCTCGCTGTCGCGCCACCGCGCCGGCACGGGCCGGTACGCCGGCTTGAAGGTGCCCACCGTCTGCGCCCACTCAATCGACCCACCCTCGCCCTGCTCGCGGTAGGGCTCCGTCGCCGACGCCGACGCCGCGTCGGCGTCGGTGTCGGCGGAGGAGGAGCTGGAGGTGGCGGGGGCTTCCTTGTCGGCACCGGAGTCTCCCGTGCTCTCGGTGCCCCCCGTGCTCGTCGTGGTGGCAGCGGTAGCGGAGGTAGACCTCGAGGCCTCTCCCGCGCTCGACTCCGCGAGGGCCGCCTCGGCGCCGCTGCCGTAGTCGGCGTCGCTAGAGTCGCGGACGTCGGCGCTAGCCGTTGCGACCTCCGCCGCCGCCGACACGTCCGCGGCGGTAGCAGAAGGAGAAGAAGTAGTAGTAGTGGTTGCTACGTTGTCAGAGGATCCGGAAGACGGCGGATCCTGCGTCGCCCAGTAGTAGATGTCCCAGTCGTTCTCGTCGAGGAACAGGTCATACTGGGCCATCTGCTCGCGCGTCATGGTCGGCAGGTAGGCGTCGGCGAAGGTCGAGAGCAGGAGGTCCGACTCGAGGGTGCCGCGCTTGCGACTCTGGTCTGCATTTGTTGGCGAGGTTTGTTAGCTTAGCTAGCTAGCCAGCTATAGGAGCCGTCTCCGTCCTGTTAAAGAGGTAGATGGTGAGAGAATAGAGATGGGCGAACAGAAACGTACAGGTCAACCGCGCCCGCATGGTCTTGTCGTCCTCGCCGACCCGCCGCAGCGGCTCGACGCGGAACTTGGCGCCCTCGAGCTCGCCCACGCCCACCTCGCCGCCGCCCTTCGGCGGCGCCGGTGGCGGTTCCCGGACCCGGAGCGCGGATGTCGTCGCGAGCGCGCGGATCCCGGTGTTGCGTCGTGGTGTGTGCGTGTGTCGTAGAGCCAGCCGTGCCACAGGGCGCAACATGCTGTGTGGGGCTGATGATGCCATTGTGCTAGGTACGCTGCTATGTTCGTGCTGCTTATGTGCGTTTGTGTGTGTGTCTGTAGTGTGTACTAGGTAAGCTATATGCTTAGCTCCCCGCTGCGTCGGTCGTCCCAATTGCCCCTCCGTAGGTATGTGGGTATCCGTGGGGTAAAAGGCAAAGAAAGCAGATGATGCAATCGATTAAGCAATTGTAAGTGGTGTTTTTTGTATTTGTAGTTGGACTACATACATATATGAAGTCATTGACGTAGACAGATGTCATTCCAGCCGAAAAAGTAGCTCAAAGCTGGAAGCTACTACCTAATCCAGAGCTATATAGAAAGAGAAAAGCGCCGGGAAGGTGGATGCCGAGCTCCTCCGACCCGGCACTTTCACACCCCATGCAGTTCCTCGGTTTAGCTCCGGTCTGCCGGCTTTGCAGACAGGACAGGGTAATCGGCTCTTCATCCAATCGCAAGCATTCAATTTTCAAAGGGAAGTGTTTTGTTAGATGCCGTTTAAGCAGTAATATGTACCTATATAAACGATGTCAACCAAAGTTCATTTTTTTGGCTGGAGGATGACACCTGAAGCAGTCCCCATTCCCGTTTTTCGAGTTTTCACTAGACGCCGAAGCAATAGGGAAACGTCCCTGTACAGACTATACGTACACGCGTAGAGCATTCCTCTCCATGCAAGAGTTTCATATTGCCCCCGTTCACTCATACGCCCTTCGGGGACCAAGCCTGCGTGTGTCCCGGCGGCATTCCCTGCTCCCAGACCACGAACCCAGCGCTTAGATGCGCACATAGACGTAAATCTGATGATTCTATGTTCCAAACACACATCTGCAGTCACCCCTGAGCTCTAGATCAGATGCTTCGATCTGAAGTAGGCTCGCAGGTACATAATCTGCCAGCCCCACAGGCCGATGAGCAGCAGCGTCGTGCCGATGCCGAACCACTTGACGCGGGTGTTGGTGCTCTCGTTGGTGTCGCGCAGCCTCTGCTCCCGCTGGCGCAGGTAGTCCATCTCGCCGACAGTCTCGCCGAGCATCTCCTCGATGCGGCGCATCTCCATCTCCACCGGCTTCAGCTTCTCCGTCGCCTGGATGGCCGACCAGTCCTTGGCGTCGGCGCCGATGTCCACGTCGAGCTCGATGTGCCGGGACGGGTTTCCGCGGGCTGGAGCGGGCGAGAGGTTTTCACGTCAGCTCTGTTCCTCAATGTGCTGGATGTATAGGCACGCTCGCTCTTGAGCTGTAGAAGGGAAGCATACCGCCTGTCAGCAGGTTCTCGAAGCACACGTCGAAAGCGGCGTCGGCGTGCGAGGTGAAGACTACCCTCGACTCGCCGGCGACATCCTTGGGACGACCGTACTCGTTGCCGACGGCATCTCGGATCTGTACGTACGCTCGTCAATCAGCCAGGATACTCCGACAGCAAGCAGCGCGTGATCAGGAGGAACTGCGTACGAGCATGTTGACGGTCTGGCCGTCACCCTTGTGCCCGCTCACGACGGCCGTGACGACGACGAGCGTATCCCTCGCGACGAAGTTCCGTATACACCGTTGCCTTCCATCGGCTGCTAGGTCGAATTTCAGGGCGTTGATGGATGTGACCAGGAGCACGATGCTACAGATGTACTGCAGCAATGCTCGAGGTAGAGCCATTGCGAGGAGGATATTCGGCTGGGGCGGTCGTCGGGGAAAAAAGGAGAGGCTATGTCGGTGTTCTGCCTCAATCTCCCTTTGCTGATGAATTGGATATCGTAGGTCTGCAGTATTACCTATAGGTATCGAGTGTACGGCTTTGCAGGGAGAAGGGCCAAGCCAGCTTTACAGCTATCAATCGTGCCTTCTCGATACGTGTTCTTGCTCGCAAAATGTTTAGCCAATCAGGTGTGGCGCCTTGCATGTGACAGCTTCAAACGCATGTGGTCTGTGCAGATAGCCCGATAGATACATATATGCATTTACCGAGTAGGTATCAGACCTGATGGGTACGTACTTATCTTAGCGCATCCCGTCCCCGGCTCCAAGTTTCTTTGTAAGAGCTCCGAGCTGGGAATTTCATCTTCTTGTCTGCAAAAACATTGTTAGAGGGACGACATCGACCACCACAAACTCCGCTGTCCTATTCTCTAATACACTCCTCCTTCTCCCATACAAATAGCGATAGAGAAAGACGGCACGCAGTCAAGATGCCGAAGTGTAAGTTTCAATCCCACGCGCCCATTTCCTGTTTCGAATGGGAAATATTGACATGTCTGTCTCCCAGTCTTCTGCGACTACTGCGACGTGTACCTGACGCACGACTCGATGAGCGTGCGCAAGGCCCACAACAGTGGCCGCAACCACCTGCGCAACGTCGTCGACTACTACCAGCAGATCGGACACGAGAAAGCCCAATCGGTTATCGACAGCATCACCTCTTCCTACGCAGCCGAGGGCCAGGCCCACGCCAACCCCATGCTGCCCCAGAACCAGCCGCAGAACATCGGCCCGCCTCCTCACCTGCATCACCTCCCACCGCCCGGCGCCGGCGTCGGTGGCGGCCCCCCCGGCGGTCCAGGTGGCGCCTTTCCCCCGCCGCCTCCCTTCAACTTCCCCGCCGGCATGCCCCCGCCGCCCTTCCCCGGCATGCCTGGCGCGCCGCCGCCGCCGGGCGGTTTCCCCGCAGGGATGCCTCGTAAGTGCCCAGATCTTCGCTCCCTACTCTATAGCCCTAACGGCGACGTGACGTACTCGATCTGCTAACGCGTTCTTTTCTTCCCTACGCAGCACCTCCGGGCCAGGCGGGTAGAGGCGGCCTCCCACCGCCACCCTTCCCACCGGGACCGGCCGGCCTACCACCGCCAGGCGGTCTGCCCTTCCCGCCACCCGCCGGCATGCCGTTCCCTCCGCCGGGCGCCCCGGGCGCGCCGCCGTTCCCTTCTTTCCCCGGCATGCCGGGCGCGCCTCCTGCTGGCTTTCCCACCGGTCCGTCGCCTCCTGGTGCCGCTGGTGGCTTCCCGCCCCCACCTGGACGATAGAATCGACGCGATGGTGGCGAGGAGGGCGAGGGCAGGGGACAGTCTACACAGGGACAATAGAATCATGGTGGTAATGGTAGCGACTAGGGCAGGGGACAGTCTGCCCGGCGACAGGGACAGGGGCAGGAGCAGAATATACAAGGCGATGGTGGTGGAGGCGAAGGTGAAAGTAGCGGCAGCGGTAGCAAGAGGAAGCGCGGTGCGGAAGGTTGCGATCCGGATCTAGAGCCTATCAAGCCGGTCAAGCGGGAGCGCCATCAGTGAGGACTACTCCTCCGAAGCGCTGCTGCTGCGGCTGATTGGTTGGTTTGGCTATCATATGCTATCTGCCGCCGCCCGAGGCCTGGACCCTCGCCCGAACTCAGTCAGACTCAGTCTACCCCGAAAACTACCACACTTTCGAGTCCTCCCGCCATCCGAGACGTTGCTTCGAATACCTCTCCTCGCCGGCAGGGCGTTCAGGGGTTACACTTAAAATCATCCACCCACGAAAAGAGGGGGCAGCGGCGTTCCGGTTGGGTTACTTTAGTTTGTTGGGCTGTTTTTTCTGAGGGTGGAATAATACCATTGCTGTAGAACTTGTGACTACATAAGACACCAGGTTGTCAAGCGAAAGGCAAAAGTTTTCGTGATGATGCTTATCCAGGCTTTAGAAGAGAGAAGCATGCTTAGAGGCTGAGGTTATGGGTAGATCGGCTGTTGGTAATATCTAAGGCGAAGTCCGAACAGCACAGGGCCCGAAGAGTTGACGAGAAGCTGGATATATTGCTTTGCCGACCGATATAGTATCCAGTGGCTAAGCGAAATATGTAGTACCATGTGGCATCCCCCGTGAGATGTGCGTTTCCGTAAAGTAAGTTGGTAGAAAGAAAGTGGGAAATGCGCACCGCATCCCGTCTACATCGGCAGGGCTACATTTTATTCGAACACTAGACTAAAGACTACCCACGTCAAAATGACCGCCGTACAGACAGCAGGCGGGGCGAGCCCGAGATAGTTACTGCGCGTGACATCGCCGATGGACAATTCCTTGCGTATATAGGCCATGGATGCCCACGGTCTCCCATTGCGGCGGATGGGTAGGGTAGACGAGCGGGCTGCCTACCTACCGACGGGAGTCTTGGGCAGGCCGGCCGGCGGCGGCTTTGCACGCTCGCTGGTTAGTTAATAGACAGATAGAAGAAACAGCCGGGCAGCGAACGATGTTGCGTAAAGCCATGTATCGTCTTTTGCGCTCCTATGCGTATGTAGGTAAGGAAGTATGTAGGTGACAGCACATGTAGGTTCCCGATATCGCTGCCGCGCGTCATGAGAACTCCCGGAGGGGCGGCGGAGGTGGCGATTCACTGGCTGGCTGGATGGATGTACGTGGGCAGCCGGGCCACCCTCCTCGACACCATTCGTCCGGTCTAAGATGCAACGAGGTGCGAGTGAACAGGTTCAACCGCTACAGATGAACAGACACATCCCCACGCAGGGAGTCGAGGAACGCCGCGGGCATTTCGGAAACGTTCAGAATGACAATGGTATTGATTGATAGCATCGTGAAATCTTCATCTCTAGGGGGATTCGATAGCTGGGTAGGTGGGTAGGTAGGTAGGTGAGAAGCCCCCATAGCAAGCAACTGCATAATTTCATACATCAAAATGCAAAGAATTTCCCCGTCGTTTCGTCTCAATCCCCGTTGGCGTGCCAGGTCATGCCAGTCATCCAACCGTCCACACAATAACGTCTAGTCAAGATCACAGACACGCACATACACGCCTCTCCTTCCTCCTTTCCGTAGTTGCCTGGCCGCTCAACACCGGTGCATAATGGGAACAGAAAACAAAATAAGATACAAAATACTCATACGCGTCGTCATCGTCATCGTCGTTGTCGTCGTCATGTTCTACGTCTCAAACCGCCCCCGTTATCATAATCCTTCATCTTATCTACCGCCTCACCGACTCAACCGCGAGAGTTAGATTAGACGGATGCGTTTATCTTCAGCGCAGCTGAAGTTATGCGAACGGGAATCCTGAACCCATACTCCTCGCTTAATGGCCGTCTTGTGAATTTTGTACCGAGAAACAGTCACCACTCAATGCGCAAGCCCATTATGCTGCACCGCATTCTCGAAGGCACCGTTCGCCGACGCCCTCGCGGGGACGCCGCCCTGGTACGAGGGCCCCTTGTAGCTGTTGCGCTTGATGACCTCGCCGACGCCGTCGCGGACTTCGCGGGGCCCGCTGATCTTCCCCCGCAGCTCCTGGGTGCGCTTCTGGCGGCGGTGCTCGCTGAGGCGCCGCTGTAGCTTCTGGAGGCCGTACTGCTGCACTTTGTCCTGCCAGCCGGGGAAGAGGCGGCGGCCCCGGCTGTCGACCCGGTTCTTCTCGACACCCCCCCAGAGGAGGTGTCGCTGCTGCGAGTGGTCGGGGGCCGTCGACGGCCGGCCGTCCTCCTGCTCGCGCGAGTGCGAGCTGCTCAGCCGCAGGCTGCCGTAGCTGCCGCGGGACCGCATGACGCGGAGGTGGCCGCTTGGCGAGCGCCTGATGGTTCGGCGTTCGGGACTGCGCTGCTCTGCCGTGGTGTAATGCTCGTCGCTCTGTATGGGTAGTATGGCGAAGGTGCGCTTCATTCGCGAGCTCAGACTGCGGCGGGGCGGGGCCGGCCGGTTGTCGATCGCTGAGTAGCGATAGACTGCGTCGACTTCGCCGGGGGCATCGTAAATGTAGTCATCGCGATTGTCCATGTCAACTTGAGAAGCGGGACGCCAGAACGGGTGCAGCTTTGTGTCGTCGGGGGGTGTGTCGTCCTCCGATGGGTACTGGGAGGCAGCTGTGCCCTTGCCTTTCTCCAAAGCGGAGTTTTCTGCAGTGTCCTTTTGGATGTTTCTAGAATACGAGAGCGTTCGAGAGAGAAAGCTAGGAGTGCGAGGGGTAGAGCCATCCGAGCTCTTACGAAGGCTGAAAGCTCGGCGGATGAGCGACGGTCGCTTCTGCATTTCGAAGTAGTTCCCGAGCATCTTTTCTTTCTCTGAAGCTGGAGTGAGGCCTGATGGAGTAGCAGGGATGAACTTGATAGCAGGAGGCTCAGGAGGTGCGCGTGGGTTGCGTAGAGGCGAATCGACATCGTCCATTGTCATCTGTGGCTGGGGAGGCGTCACGGGAGCCCCGTCTGGGCCGTTGGCTGTAATCTCGGGTATGTCTCGGGTACCCTCTGGTTCCGCAGACCTTTCCGTCTGAACCAAACTGTCCCTCTGTATGGCGTTTGCAAAATCAGAGTGCTTTGACAGGTGATGGACCATCAAGATGGACTTGTTCTGGTGCGGATAGATGTTCACCGCCATTGCTTCTGAAATATCGGCCACCGAGTGTGTCCCGTTGGTCTCGGCGGAAGCCTGGGAGAAGGGTGTGTTGTGCGCGGTCAACCGTTTGTCAAAAAAGGGATCCCCGTTGTGGTCAACGAGGGACCTATTGAACCCAGGGAAATCTCTGTGCGACTCGACGGATGCAACCGGCTCAAGTCGATTTTGGTCCGGGAGATCACGAATGTGCTCGACAGAGGGTACTCGTTGCACAACAACCTGCGGCTCTGGCTCCGGCTCTCGGCTTTCTTGTTCCTGTTGCAGAGCATTGTGCGTCTTCAAGCTTTCGGCAGTTAACGATCCAGCGCGCGAAGTGGCTCGGGAGCCGTTTCGGCTGGTAGGTGCTGAGAGGGACGACCTCCGGACGGGAACAGCTGGGGGATAGTCCATGGTCAGCTGATGGCCCCAAAATGATCCATCAGATTCCGACATGGTCCTTGACCTACGGGACGGACGATCGAACAAAGGAGTTGCGCCCTTGGTCTTGGACTGACTCGGTAATGGAGCTGAGCCGAGGCTACTGCTTCTTTTTGACCGCTGACTATTTGCCGATCTAAGAGACGGCGACTGGGTTGGCTTCATTGAAGCTTTCCGATCAGGGATAACGACGACCGGGATTCCACCATTCTTCCACACCTCGCGGCGAGCTTTGTGGCTAGCAATAGAACTGACGGTCCCAGTAGAAATCTGGCTCTCTGTTCGATCATTGATTAGCCTTCCGGAGGCCCTTGGCCGCCTAGTAATTTCGGATTGACCAAGCGGGATAGCAGCGGAGCTCGAGGGCGAGAATTCGGAGCATGAATCCCTCAGACGCGTTTGCTTCTTCACATGACGGAGCGTCTTTTGTCTCCGCGGTTGCGTCTCAACCAAGAAAGCCTCTACAACAGTAGAGCTCGCAGAGTTGGAAGACATGACGGAGGAGCGGCGCGCATCTACGTTTATCGAGGGTTCCGGATTAGACTGCGCTACCCAGCGTCTAGCCCTGTCCACAGATTCCTTGGTCGAGTGATGCACATACGCCTGCTCTTCTAAGGCCATGGATCGCACGGCTTTAGTTGCGTTGGTTGGCGATATAACAGAGTCGTCAATCACTTCTTCCCTCCGCCCATTAGTCTCTGTCCGGGCACGTCGCTTCCGCACCACCACATTCCTATCAAGATTATTGTCCCATTCCTGTTCCACTTCACTTGGAGAGGCCCATTCCCCGTCGAAACTAAAGAATTCTTGTTTTGTTCTCGGGGCCAAATAATCGTCCGAGTCAAGCCCGAGTCCCAACCCCACGTCTTGCGGTCTCTTCTGCCTTGAATCGGTCACGGGCCGAACCGTGCTCTGGGACTCCGGCCTTCCGGAATACAGTGGGCCCCTAACGGTCGATCGTTCGTCTTCCTCAGACGAAGAGTGGGTTTCGGGCGCTGTTTTGAAGGACCCGCTTCGAGAGTCCGTCGTCCCCTTGGAGGGTATACGATCTGCGATTACAGGCCGGAAGGCCTTTAACCGACGCTCGGCCTTTAACCGACGCTCGGCCTTGGGCGGAGTTCCGTCTGGTGTAGGTGGACTTCTCTGGTTCGGGGGAGTGCCCGGTGTCCTGGAAGATGAGTTGGTCGGAGTTCGCGCGGGGCTCCTTTCGTGAGTCAGGCTTGAGCGACCAACAGAATGGTCACCGGGCGAGGCTCGAGAGTGCGCCGGAGGGGTCGGCGGGAAATCCGGGCCAGGAGCTCTAATACCTGGTCTTTCATACTTCGGCGTCGATACGCCCGAAGATTGCGAGCTAGAACTATGCTCGGGAGACGAGGCGGTATCGACAGAGGAAGTAACACTCCGGGACCGCGGATCGGTGATTGTCACCTCTGGCCGTTCGTCCCTCCTCTTCCTCGGATGTGGTAGTGTCTTATGTTGCTTAAAGGCTCGTGGAACTGATGCACTGGAAGCGGTATAATCATATAGCGGGTCGAAATAGAGGGCTGTAGTCATGGTCGCCTCAGAAGCCCGTGACGGTACTACGGTCTCAGCCGAAGAGAGCATGGTCGATGCGCGTTGTATTGGCGACGATCCCGAATTTGGGCATTTCATACAACACCAAAGAGGGTCGTGCTAGCGCTGATATTCATTCACATTGTCGGAAGTGTTTTTTCTAGAAGATTGGCGGCGGAAATAAGCGACACGTTTTGATGCGAACAGGTGGCCTCGCCGTGATCGGGGCCGTGGTCGGGATCGATAGGCGAAAAGCTTTGCTTATACCACAGGCTAACCTATCAACTTGAAGCGGGCTTTAACGAGTAGCTCACTTGGGATGAAAACCTATGCAGTCGCCAGGGTGCGTTCGGAAATCAACAAGACATATATAAGGTCGAAGGCGGATTGCTTGGAAGTGTGCGGCACATGGCACGAGGTGCGTAGTCCTCATTCGGGCAGTGGATTGGATGTTGTTCCCTCGCAAGGAAAAGAGAAAAGAGAAGAATAGAATATGTAATGAATGGGAAGGACGCCACCGGCTTCGAAGGTAAAGACTTGTTTGCAAGTGTATTACGACGTAAACGTTTGCGCCAGTGATAAGAATGAATGATTAGTCTCTGAAGAGAATGTGATAAGTTCTGGCTGATCTATATGGAGTACCTAAATTATTTTAGGTCGGCGAGTCTTACAGCCAGTGACGGAGTGGCCTACTGCTGTGGCTGCATCCGGATCTGTTGGCTGCGGTTATGATGCATGGTGGTTCCAAGGCTCAAGTAGTTGGTGGTAAGTGGTGGTGATGATGATGGCGGTGGTGGACTGTGATACTTTGCAAAAGGACGCCTTCGCTCTGAAAACGTCAGAGAGGATCAACTCCGGGGGGACCCCAGTTCTATGGTAATAAAGCGGGCGAGTGGCTGGGAGGGAGGCTAGCTAAACCAGGATTAACCACATACACTCAACCCCTTGTTTTATTATAGGAGGATCCCTTTTTATGGGGTTAACCGACATTTAGCTTCGAATTTTGCAAAGTATCGTAACATATTGTGGCGTTATGTTCTTACCAACTTATTATGGCCGTACCACATAATATTAGGTATTAGATACCTAAACCAATTTAAAGATACCCCTTATAACTTACATTACGCCCAGCGTAACCAATCAGCTAATTGGTTTCGTATACCACGCCCATTATTATGTTAATTTATACGGTGTAGATATATTACGGCTCCTCCTACAATAAAACAAGGGGTCGAGTGTAGATGTCCGACTGCATTTCATACATATATGTATGTACTAGGTATACATGTACGTGTATAGAGCATGCATGAGGGTTGTATGGAGGGCAGCTACATTGTAGGCGCACGATGGGGTCAACCAAAGTGCTTGCTGCTCTAAAAGCGGATAGAGATCGTTGAGGGAACCCGCCGGATGCAGCTAGAGCCTAGAGACCAATTAATCCCCTTCAGCCCCTTCTTTATTTTCCCCACACCAGAGGCCACTCTTGTTTTAGTGACCGACTAAAGTCTCTCATATCATCACCTGTACGGATACGGTCCTATGGTGACATTCCTAAGCATCAAGCACCCGAATGTATCCCTTCCCCTAGACGGGCATACAACATGATACGACCACATGTAAGTTGTAATATCTGTCCATGCATCTGCCGTGCGAAGACCGCCTCGGCTCCGGAGTGTGCTATTCTGGCAACGCCTGGCTCGCCGCATAGAACCCGCTCTTCGCATCAGGAAAGTCTATTCTTTAGTGCTTGAAGTGCATACGCTAAGCTGCACAGCAGAGGGGGTCTTTCCATATTGGATTGAGCCGTCACAAAACAACCGGCGATTCTCGCGGAACATTACGTTGCATATTTATGTACCTTCAGTATGTCTCGCATATGTTTGTTGTGCTCTGCTTCTTCTCAGTGGCCCGTTAGTCGAGCATGACTGGCTCATACATATGCGGAGACCACCCCAGACAAGGTCAGCAGGACAAATCAGCTCCTAGATCTGCACGAGGCTGCTGGGCGCTACTCAGAGCCTACAGCACCTCGAGAAGACGAATTGCGACGGGGATCTCGGGGAAGCCAGCCCATTGTGCGACTGGCCCTGACGGCGGTTTCCTGGCGGCTGGTGGCTGGCAGGTAGGCATCCCACTCGTCGGAAATAAGGGATGGCTGTGAACTCTCAGATGTCGACGAGACGAAACTGACACATCACATATACTGCAAGACATCCGAAACAAAGGGAAATGCATTTATGAGGAACGATTCCTTCGTTGAAGGAGCGGGACTTCCGTATGTCCCAGTCCCTGAAGGCCCGTAAGCAGAATGATAAGTACAGTAAGTATGCAGTATTAACGTGCAAAACCTGGAACATTATCTGGGGTATCACGGCGCATTTTGCTTTTGCCTCTATGTCAATGTTTTGGAATTACTAGCTTAAGTAGCTATGTATTCTGTTTCACCGACGTGTTCTTGGAGAGGTTTGACCCCCTCCAATCGATTACCCGGTAGTTGTCTCCCACATCCGGGCAACCGGGATCGGCACGATTTCTGGACTTGAACAGGCCAGTATATCATCCAGACTTGGAACAAGGATGAAGATGATTGAGCAAGCGTTTTTCGTAACATCAGTTAGATGTAATTTACGTAAGACGTCGCGCAGCCTTGATAGGTTGCACCAACTTCTAGCGGTCTTCTAGAATATCAAGGCCTACGAATACATGTACGACAGTAGAGACGGAACCAAGAAAACAACACGAACCATAATAACTCATAAAGAGGGGGCTCTTGGGACCAGCTCCCAATTCTCCACATGAGCTCCCTCGCTTTTCTCCACAACATCGTGGTGTTCTCTTGTCACTTAAAGATGCGCTCGCAGTTTACTAACCACCATAAACTGTGCTTCAATGTCCTCGCAGCTTGTTAGCAAGGCATGAACCCCGTCATGATACCCAGGCTGACAATAGATACAGCCCGGCGGCCGAGGGCTTATCCAACTTGGAGGTGCTTGTAAATAGATTCAGTCGATCAGAAGTCAACGATCAACAAGACTAGTTAAAGCTTTATCTGGTACCCCCGCACGCATCCCTCGTCACCAGTGCATTGCAGTAGACTTGCTCTGCCGATTTACCTAACGATATCAAGCTCCATGACATGCTGGTTATGCACGTCGACTATCAATGTCCAGTCAAGGGGGTTTCCGCGACGCAGTGTCCATTCCTACTGGACCAAGCCGGCCTTGGTAAGCTTGCGGTTGGGATGGGACCTGCCGAAGCCTGCAGAATCGATGGCGTCGCTGTACCAATCCCGTGGAGGAAAACCAGTAGTCTAAACTCGGCTTCAGATCATAAGGGGGTTATGGCCAACTCGTGGCACGGGGACTCCCTCCTGCCCCTCCAGTTTGCGCACGTATATGTGATTTCCGGCTCTCTGAGAATGTTGCTGAAGCTTTTCATTGCCGGCTCTGTAGCCGCTGCTACTGCTCGCGATGGGCATATATATCGGGAGATTATTTCGAGGCTCCACGGATCTTTCTGATATAATGGCCGCCCCGGCGATTGAGGAAGGCAGGTGCGTTCTCTGTTGACTCGGTCGGAATCACGATCAGAGCCTGACGATATTTTACAGGCAAACTCGGTATCCTCGGGCATATCGACTTTTGGACGTGTGCCGTACCAACCATGTCTAGGCCACGACAATGTGAACTACAATCTGGCCTTCATTGGTTCGTGAACGTGTATAACCACGTCACTCCCTCGACTAACATAGACCCGAGGTGCCCCTTTCGATACCGGGACTTCATATAAACCGGCTGCAGGTTTGGGCCCTCAGGCATCCGTCAGGGCTCGCGACGCCTCAATCTCTAGTGACACTCACCTACTGTGTACCTCCCCGTCGGCTCCCTGTCTAACGAAGCACAACAGTGGTGGATATAACGTCCCTCTAGACACGTATCCCTTAGATAGCTAGGCTAAGGCCATAGACTGTGGAGATATCCCGGTGACTTCGTGAGGGCACCCACGGACGACGCCTCAGTCTGGCGGAGCATAGAGCTGAGCAATTGCAGATACGACAACGCGTTCGCTCTGAACCAGATCGAAGATGGCCATTACAGCATCCTATCACGTCCCCCGACAACCGATACCGAGAAGCCCGGCCCATCGAAGAAAGGGGAGACACTGCCCCGCGTCATCACCCTGGGAGGCGACCATACGATCACCCTCCCGCTGCTCCGCTCCAAAAACCGCGCCTACGGCCCCGTCTCAGCTATCCACTTCGACAGTCATCTCGATACCCCAAATCCCAAGTTAGTCAAGTCTACCACCGCCGTCATCTTCTAAACAGCCGTCTTCCCTCCGTACACATAGACATCCAAGCACGTCCCCCTCTGTACGCGGACACGCAAGACTTACCGCTTCCCCTTTCACGCGCACACACAGGGCGACCCAAGGCCTTCGGCGGCTCGCCCTCGGAGGCGGCCAGCATCAACCACGGGACGTACTTCTACCACGCGACGCGCGAGGGCCTGCTCGCCAACGGCAGCAACGTGCAGGCGGGCATCCGCACGACGCTCAGCGGGCCGAGCGACTCGAGTACGACGGGTACTGCGGCTTCGAGATCGTCGAGGCGCGAGAGATCGACGGCGACGGTGCTGCGGGCATCATAAAAAGAATTGTCGACCGCATCGGTACCACGAACCCGGCCTACCTCTCCCTCGACATCGACGCCCTCGACCCCGCCTTCGCCCCCGCCACCGGCACGCCCGAGACCGGCGGCTGGAGCACCCGCGAGCCCCGCGCTATCCCGAGGGGCCTGGAGGACGTTAATCTCATCGCGGCGGATATCGTTGAGGTTGCCGTGAGTAAGACCCGTCTGTCCATTAGCTGGGGGTCGTCGTTGTGGCGATATTGTGTTCGATAAGAGGAATATTCTTGACTCGTGACTGGTGTGATTGACGTTTGATTGCTGACGACTGCTAACGAGCGATACGTCTCCAGCCCGCTTATGATACGAACGCGGAGTAAACTACGGTCGCTGCCGCCGATGCGCTGTACGCGATCATGAGCATCATGCTCGGGAAAGGCCCGCTTAGCAGGATGGTCGCTAAGGATGGTGATGATAAGGGAGATGAGTTGTGAAATTGTCGGCCTCGGATGGGAACTACTACGTTGTACGGCGAGCGCCTATGCAAGTTGCGAGGTTGAACAACTGCCCACTGCTAACTCTGATCTTCTTGCTTCTCAAAAACTACAGACGTCTAGGTATCAGTGGATACTACGCACGATGGTGTCGTTACACGTAATGAGCTTGGTAGCCTTCTAAAACTCCTTAGGGGGAAAATTGGGTAGAGGTTATCAATATTCGATGCGGACGGGCGTCTTTCCTAGGCGTGTCTTAACCTTATCCCGCCTTCAGTGACCCCTGGCGATGTCTTGGCGCCGCATCCCCTTTTCCTCTTTTTCGCGAACAACATACTATCAGGTGCAGGAATATGGTAGAATCAACCACATATAGGGGAACCAGCTGTTCGACCCCGTTAAAAGGAGAACATTCCCGTGCGAAGCGAATCAGCACTTTGTTTAATGTTTCTGACGCGTGAAAATGCACGGCTATCCTGTGGACGATTTTGGTGACCTGTTTATACAGACTGTTCTAGTAGACCTCCATATGAACATCATGGCTTTGCTCTGGATCCATAAGCTCACTGTTACCGATATATTGCGTTCGAGAAATTCATTTGGTGCCCTTAACACTGTTATCATGATAATCCCTGCGAATTATAGCGAACCTCCTTTCCAGACAAATTTCAGGCTCCTATCACCATCCGAACTTATCTAGTCATAATGGCCAGTTCGTTGCGTAATTGGCCGATTCAATGATGATGAAACAACTGGCCGTAATTGGTAACGGACGTGCCTTAGAGCCGCGAATACAATTCGAAGTGATGTACAGTAGTACGAACAGCGAAGACCCGTCAGTTCACAGTAGAGAAATGTAGATCAGCCACTCTGTATCATGCATAAACATGGTAATTCCTTCTATATCGCCTACATATTGAGCTTGGACATAGAAAGTAAAAGGGGCAAGGCAAGAGTGATGCGGCAATCCATTCCAACGCCGGTGGCTATTCTACGGTAAGAGTCATTCGGTCAGAAGCACCCACACATTCCTTTGCTTACTGGCCAAAGGTGTACATGGCGACACTCCACGAAGTATAAAATCGAAGTATAACAACATGAGGGCAGAGACCGATAGGACGCCCTCTTCTGCAGAGTACTCGAACCAATCAGCGCCACTACCATCTCGCAACAATGGAGCAACCGTTCGGCACATTATACGTAATGCACCAACCCATGCACCCTCTCGCCCGCAAGGCAAGCCGTGCTAAACGTTCCTCTAATAGCGGTTACCCTCTACTGACCTTTACTTTAGATCCTCGCCGCGGCGAAGCTCAACGGACTGAAACTGGAACTCCCGCCCTTCGAGTACGGCGTAACGACGAAGACGCCCGAATACCGGGCCAAGTTCCCGCGGGGCAAGGCGCCCGGGTTCGAGTCGGCGTCGGGCGGCTTCCGGCTCGCCGAGTCGGGCGCCATCGCGCACTACGTCAGCGCCTCGGGGCCGAGGGCCGCGCAGCTGCTCGGCTCTAGCCCGGAGGAGCAGGGTCGGATCCACGAGTGGATATACTGGAACGAGCTCGAGCTGGGGCCCGTGTTGGTCGACCTCATCCAGTGGCGCCTTGAGACGGCGTCCTATGAATCCGGGAAGGAGGAGGCGGCTGCCGTGGCTTTGAAGGGACACCTGGAGTACCTCGAGGAGAGTCTGAAGGGCAGGACGTGGCTTGTCGATGGCCAGAGTGGCCCGAGCCTTGCGGACTTGACGGTCGGCTTGGCGATTCTGTTCGCTTGTAGGTTTTATATCGACAGGGAGATGCGGGAGGGGATACCTCATACCATGGCGTACTTGCGGAGATTGAGGGAGGTCGATGGCCTAGAGGAGCTATTTACCATAAACATGATTGAAAAGAGGAGGCAGACATGAGTCCCTCGGCTATCACTCCAGAATGTGGAGTTTTTGAATTCAATTGTACTTGACACCGTCACATCGTTGCTTGATTTGGACAGCAAAAGCTCGGGTCTCTGACACCTAGATTGCCTTAGGAGACGGTATGGTCAAGTTGTGTTTAAAACTTGTAGCTGTTTAGTCACAAGGAACAACGATGACTATAAACAAAGCGTGTCGACTCCTGTAACTGTTTCTGATTCTGGAGACCCTGGACCTCTTACTCTTAATTCGCCTTGACCCAACCAGCACGTTGACGTATATGCTGTCAGAATGACAACTCTAACTAACCGATGCAGTTTCGTGATGTTCATCATGAGTTGTCAATGCGACTCTGCGTTCTTCAATGCCATAGTCGTCTCTGCGCATTACCAGGAAAGGAAGTTTTAGACTAAACCTTTCGACGTCTCACAGGGTCCCTTAAATAGACCTCTCCCTGCGCTCTGCTGCGTTTCGTTGGGAAACACGTCGTATAAGGTGGAATTCGGCAGGCCTTGCCATACTAAGTTTATGTGAACCTTGTTTTTACCTACTTCACTCACCCGCATACAGCGCTGAAGTCGTCGTGCCTACGGGTTCTGCTGCAATAGGTACCCGGACTGATCAGGCGACGAATACGCTTTTCTGATAAGGGAGCCGACATAGCTTTGTATGACAAACCACTCGAGAGAGCTCAAGTGTTCGACAAACCCGCAGGCCGTACGTTGCAACCTTGTATACTGAAACCCCCCATGGCTAGCAGGACGCAAAGTATAACAAAAGGTGCTTCGGGCCGCCACTGACCTAGATATAAGGTGATTATTCTATGCGGAATTTTATCTCAAAGTCTCAGGGGCTTATGTAGCTCACCCCTCGCGTGTGTAGATGCCCGTTGGAATCTTAGAACCGGCCAATGTAGGAAAGCATAGGCTAGAACCGACAGCGCCCCTTTCCCGGTTGAAGCTAAAATACTGGCTGTGTATCGCGGGCTCCCTGCTTTCTCTAAGTTACATGCGCCTGAGTTGCCGCTTATCATGGAAGAGGCGGAGGTTCACCACCCCATGATCATAGAGCGCTCGATAGCGCCGTGGGCTATATATAGTGCGGCTCTCCCCATGAAACCTCAACTTGTTTCTGACCATCCACAGAGCCTCCATCCAACCACCAGAGTACAGCCATCATGAAGCCCATCCTCTTAATCCTATCTATCGCGGCAGCTGCTGCGGCCAAGCCGCCGCCGAAACACGCGTCACATTCGCCGCATTACCCAGGGCCGCATCCCCATGGCACGGGGTATCCCCACGGCCCGGGACACCCTCACGGCCCGGGACACCCTCACGGCACGGGGCTTCCCCACGCTACAAAGGTTTTCGCCCGAGAGGGCATGGTCGACGCCACGCGTCGTCCCTCCATCGCCCGAGAGGGACGTCTTCCCTCCATCGCCGTCGAGGAACGCGCGTTCACGCCCGAGGTCCACGTGCCGCCGACCCCCCCGGTCTCCATAGTCGCCGCGGCGCAGACCAAGGAGGCGGAGCCCGACGCCCTGAACAACATTCCGCCCGCTGTCCTGCCGGCCGATAGTAAGCAAATTTCAGGAGTTATTTCTTCTCCCCGCTTGGCTTGTCCTCTAGTCTCAAGAGCAAAGATCCCCCAGATGGAGATTCTTTGGCAGTCCATAGCCCCCCCCGGTCGCATGCCTTATAATTTCCGGCTACTCGCCTAAGTCACTAGAAAGGACGATTACTGACCTCACATGTCGCAGTGCCGCTGGACGAGCAGCACGATGCCCGGGACATCGCGGCGGCGGCGGAAGCATGAAGGCGCGGTTATAGATATTCGCGGGAGTTCGGCCTTCTCATTCGTTAGAGCGAGGGGGCTTACTTGAACTCGCTGCTGCTGGCTGACCCTGAATAAGGATATATACGAGGTTGAGGAAGTATCGAGTGAGGCACTCCCCCAGTTATTCACATATGGGGTTCGTATGGAGGCCTTGGAAGTGGCCTTTTATTTGCTCTTACACGTCATGCCCGACGAAGGCGTTTCAACACCCAAAAGTTGTTCGGAGGCGGATTCCGCGGTCAATAATTGAATCGGTCTTTCAACAAGACGCAGGCTCCTCGTCGATTTTGTTCTTTTTGGTGTTTTTTTGGGGTATGTACCGGGGCGCCTGACCACGGGGCTCTGGTGTTATGATTGAGTCGGAGGAAAAGTCGAGGCGTCTTTAATTGGGGCTATGTAGCTTAGTAGTGCCAAGGAGTCACTCTCTCTGAACTGTTGTTATGAATAATGACCGGTATACATTCGACGCATCTGTCTTAGTGGTCCGTTCTTTGCCATCAGAAAAAGATTCGTGACATCTCCAGATAGAGGTCACCTTTCGTGTGAAGAAGAAACATTCGAGTCTCACGAACAGTGCCGTTGTACCGACACGTCCCTCCATAATAGGCTTTAGTCGGGGATATAATATCACGAGACATCGAGCACGTATCTGCAACTGAGGCGATAATAAGTGTGAATAGGGCTTAGCCGATAATGGCGTCGACCTTACCACCGAAGGGAAATAACACTCACACTTGGCTTGAGGGCCGACATCGTAATACTATGGATCGGTGATCTTATAGGCGCTATCGAATTCAACATGCAGGGGAGGATTAAAACACAAAGATGCTCGCGAACTCCGCTCAATGCATGTGAGATCTGACCAATCTGAGACCTTCAAACATTATGCAATTAGGTGCCGGTATTGCAGTAGTGGCGCCGGGGAGCCCAGGGCTAAAAACCTGCAGAGAAGCCCGACATGGCTCGCTCGATCGCTTGGGCTCCCTTCACTGACCGAATTTCATCACCATGCTCAACCCTCCTTAAACTCCAAAAAGCAACCCCCTCGCTCCGCTTAAAACAACACCACCCAAACCCCCGCCCCAGCAGCCGCCAGCGCGACCCAGGCCGCGGGGACACCCCACCGGGCGCCGGCCGAGCCCGGCATCTGCTTCTGCACGGTGTCGGTGGCGCTGGGCTGCGCGAGCGTGCAGCTCGCGGTGCCGCAGCCGTAGCCCTCGGGGCAGCAGCCAGGTACGGGTCCGCCCTCGTCCTCGGGACACAGGAACCAGCCGCCGGCGCACTGCCCCTGGCCCTGATCCTCGGAGGCGCCATCGCCCGTGGGAGGCGCATCCGTGCCGCCGGGCACCGCGACCGTCGCGCCGTCGTTGTTTGTTATTGTCGTCATGGCCGCCGGCGGCGGGCACGACGTCGTCGCGCAGTCGCGCCCCGTGCGGCAGCACCCGCCGCCGGCGCTCGCTACGCACGCGTAGAAGCCCGTCGGGCAGTAGTCGGACGAAGGCGGGGAGGACGAGGGGTTTAGGGTGGTGGTTGGCGGCGGAGTAGTTGTGTCTGGATCTGAGGGGGAGGACGAGGGGGCGCTGGCGCTGCTGGTGGGTCGGACGGGCGGGAGGGCGTCGCCGCCGGTGTTCGTTGTCGTGGTGGTGGTGGGGTAAGGGGTCTCGGCCTCGGTGGTGGGCGAGGGCGTGGTTGTCGTCTGCGTTATGACGGAGACAGAGCTCGCGACGCCTGTTGTTGTCCCGTGTTAGCATACACATCACACATCACATCGCACATCCATGCTCACAGCTCGCCCCAGCTCCGGGAAAAAAAAAAAAGAAAAAAGGTAAAAGCAAACGGGGACAACTCACACCCGACCTCGGCGCACACGAAGCCCGCGATGCAGCACCCTCCTCCGACCTCCGCGGGACACGCCGTGCTGCCGCCCCCGCAGTCCCCGACGCCGCCGTCGCAGTTCCGGCCGTCGGGGCAGCACCCCACGTTACCCGCGGCGGGGGCGTCCGTAACCTCGAAGCACACCGCGCCCGCCTCGCAGCAGTAGTTCGGTTGCCCGATGTTGTCGCAGGGGGCGGTGTCGCGCGGGCACGCGAACTGGCGGCCCCGAAGCCGGGCCAGGACGCCGCCCGCCCTCTCGTAGAGGCCGACACCGTCACCGCTGTGCCGCCGTTGTCGCGGGAGGAGGTAGTAGTCGTGGTGCACAGCGAACGGCGCCCGGAAGGGGAGCGCTGTGGCGGTGGCGGTGGTGTTGTTGCCGGATGGTGGCAGGAGTTCATCGTCCTCGGAGGCGGCGAACGGTGGGGCGAGAGGCGAGCGCGCGCCTAGCGGGAGGAGCGGTGCGAAGGCGTAATGTTCCGGAAACAACTTCTCGCCCGCGTCGAGCGACATCTTCTTGATGGCTGTGGGCAACTCCTGGGCCTGGATCTGGGCCGCGACTAGCAGCAGGAGGGACGGCGGGAGGCCCAGAAGAGCTGCGGGGGGCTGCATGGTCGTGTGCCAGATGGTGCGAGCTTAGAAGTAGAAATCGGTAAGTTCGACGACTTTTGATATTCGTCGTGCTGGTGAGGTCCGTCGTTTGGAAGATCCGGGGTTAGTGTTGGAGTAATGTCGATCGGTGAGGATGATGTGCGGTAATCCGCAAGCCGTGATATACAAGCTATATTGCCTTATTTGCTGATACGGATTCACATCTGATCATTGTCCCACAGAAAGCCCATAATACTACTTCAGAGGTTTGTTTCATGTGTATCCAGGACGACAAAATTCGAAAAGTCGGAGACGGGACGAGGCTCGTGCAAACATGGGAAATAATATGTCAGAAATCGGTGGCTGGCATCGATTGTTTGGTTGGTCGTTGAGTCGTACATCTGCCCCAGAATGCCCGAGAGAGCTTGGACGAACCCACCACAGGGAGCTGATCAGTGCCAACCTGGGTCCTGATCGGGCTTCACCGTTGCAATGGCCATTTCCATATTAGGACTGACATGGCAAGTATATACATATTCCATGTACCGGGTTTGGAATGAATGGATGGACGACTCGAGTACGGTTCTCTTTCGTCATAATCAAGGCGGTGTTGCATTGCAATATGACAAGCTTCTAGAAGTGGTGATCGCCAAGATCGGAAACATAACTGCATGCATGGGACCAAGGATACGCGGGAGAAATCTATTGGAGATCCAATGCGGGCGGCATCTTCGGTAGAGCAGGGTACCGATGCAGCTCATCACACGGAGATTTCGGTATTGTGTGTGATAGGAAGGATACAGCGCAGACTCATTTGTTACCAGGGTTTACTCGTACATAGTATACAGGTTGAACACGGACATCTTTGAATACGGCTGGATTACCAGAGTGCAGAGTCGGCGTCCTCCTCCTTAGGTGCCGACTCCTCGATCTCGAGCCCGGTCCACTGCTTCTTCAAGAAAGCAGAGCACAGGATGCCGGTCGCGACACTCACGTTCAAACTGTCGACGACGCTCACGAGCCCAGACGAGCTGGGGATAGACACCTCGAAGTCGGCTTCACGTCTGACCTGTTTGGTGAGGCCTTCTCCCTCGCTGCCGACTATTAAGACGGTCGGGCGCGTCGCCAACGGGTCGTACGATTCCACGCGGTCGAGAGTGAGATGCGAATTCCCCCTGGATCGAGACGACGTCGAGGGGACCGCAGCGTAGACAATCCACCCCGACTCCTTGGAACGGGCGAGGAAGTCGACGGTCGAGCTCACCGAGAGGAGTGTCATCACTTCCGACGCACCTGCCGAGGCCTTCAATGCCACTGGCGTTAGAGTTGCTGAGCTGTGTTTTGTGATCGCGACAGCATTGACGCCTAGGAATGCGGCCGATCGTAAGATAGCGCCCAGATTGCCCGGGTCTAGGATTCCGTCCAGCAACAAGATGAACGGTTTGCGTTCCCGAGGGAGCTGGTAGCCGATGAAGTCTAACGTGCCGTTGACCTCTGCCTCCTCGGTGGATTGGTGAGCAAGTTCAACACCGAATCCTGGCTTGGTAGCGTCCTCGGATAATGGACCCAGAGCCTTGAGCGGCAGTTGTGGTAAGGGAGATGCTTCGAGGACGCAGCCGTTATGCGGTCGGCCGCCACTCATTTTGTCCATCATGCGTACACCATCTCTGCCTACTTTGGTGATTTCGACGCCTTTCCTACCCGCGAGCTTCTCAAGACCGGCATCCAGGGAAAGGTTCTGTCTGTCCTCTCCATTGTATATGTAGAGACGGTAGAGTCGTCTCCGTGAGTTCTTCAGAGCGGCTTCGACTACAGAACGACCGTAGAGGAACTGGGATGCGGCAGTGGTGTGGTGAATTCGGATGGTACTGTCATCTTTTGCCAAATCTCTAGCGGACTTATGGCGGTCATCGCTCCTGTTCGCTTCACGCCATCTCCCTGTCAGCCTTTCTGGCGCATCTTCCCGTCGCAAACGTCCTGTGCCGGCAGTGCCGCTGCGATCTTGCCAACCCTCACGATCTTGCCTCAATTGGTGCCCGCCCTTAGCATATTCGCCCCCGTCTCTCGGCTGCCGGTTGTCATTGAAGCGATCTTGCCGACCATCACCATCTTGCCTCAATTGGCGCTCGCCCTTGGCGAATCTGCCATCACCTTTTGCTCGCAGCTTGTTCTTGGAGCGATCGGAGCCAGAGGGTTGCTTCTTAAAACCTCCCGCCAGCCCATCGCTCTCCTCAAATGATCTGTCGAAAGCATCCTTCGATATTACTCCATTCGTGTTTGACCGTGATTTCTCCGCGGCAAGCCTAGCCAGTTTCTCTCTCGCGGGGCCGTTTTTGAGCTGGTACACCAGACTCTTCTTCCCGAAAGGTTCGGTGGGGTCGTGGAATCGGGCTTTTCTCGACTTCGGCTGAGGACCCTTGTCCGTGATGTCTTTCTTGCCCTTCTTGATCTTGAAGGCCGGCGGTTCCCAGTCTGGATCGCGTCTCTGTCGGGAAGTTAGGGGCCTGGATTTATAGGGTGTAGACTTCTCCAGAGAGTCCCGGTTGAAACCCTGGGGCCGTGCTTTCTCGGATTCCCTGAGCCCACGATGGATGGCTGATAAGGAAGAAGCTCGGGTGGGTACACGAGCGAGGCGGGATGTATTTAGAGGTGTATGTCTAGATAACCGAGTATGTCTACATAGTAAACATGTCGCATTGAATTGTCTCATGACCTCCGAGAAAGCACTTCGGCTAAAGAAAACCCTGGTTGGTCGAGAAGGGAAACCCAGGAGATGATGTAGTTGTGAACTCAATATTCCTGTCACGCACTGAAAACTCCTTCCTTTTATCGATTCAAGACTAAAAGCTTTTGACGGTAAAGCTACACAGTAATGTGCCTGCAAGACCCTGAGCGCCAAGACTCGTTAGGCCGGCCTCTTACAGGCTCTAGCCAATGGGCTCCCCCTTGTCATCAGTTATCGGATCTTATCGCTTATCTTAGCCTGTGATACGAAGTACAAAGTAATATCCCAATCTGGTAAGAACCCCTTCTATGGACGTAACCCCAGTAGATTGGACCCATCATTCTTGAACGCGCCATCTTCCATTTTGTAATTTATGTGTGGTCTATGCCATACCGGCTATACCTTCTAGGTGATTAGGCGCCCTGTCTCACTTAGAAGATGATACCGGCAAGCCTGAGTATCCTGACTGCTTCCATCCACGAATCGATTGGCGACTGCTGTTCGGTGAAACCGCTAGATGGGAGCTTCTTGGCGCTGAGCTGTCTGTCGAAACTCAACCAGTATCCTATGGTGTCAAGCTGCTTGCTGCCACCAACTTCTGCGGCGGCGCCCCCATGTCCCTCGAAAAGATGCTTGTGCTCGGAGATGTAATCGCTCGGGGCAAGGGGGGGGGCATTTTCGGAAGGACCGACGCCTACCAGGCCGAACCAGCCGGCAATCTCAGGCCAGAGCTCGCGGAAGGTTGTAGGATTCGGGTCATCGAGCGCGTTGATGACCTCCCACCGAGCTTTTCCGGATTGAGCGACGCGAAAACGGAGATCCGTCCTAGTATGCCAGTAGAAACGGGTGTGAGCCGGGCGTCGAAACCGGTTTCAGTCCCTGGAAAGGGGATCTCGACCTTTTTCTCGGCTTTTGAGTCGCGGGTGCCGTGGTTGAGGGCGTATAAAGTGAGATACTGTGCCCAGTGGAGCGCGGGAGAGTACCCAGATCCGATAGGGCTGAAGCCAATGATGGTATCAGGGCAGACTTCCGTCCAGGTCCACCTGCGTCCCTTTGCGGCCTCGGTGAGTATCTCCGTGAACCACGGGTAAGCAACTGTCTTGGCGTAATCCCCAGGAAGCTGACTGGCCATGTGTTCCTCGAGCGGAGCTTTGAAGATGCCATTGGGAACATAGATTCCGTAACCCTTCGTCGCATTAGTAGCAATCCACAGGCAGTGTCCCACAAAGCATACTCACCCGAGTACCCCAGAGTAAACAAAAGACTCGAGGCTTGGACAGATTTTGTTTACGGCCCCTGCCACCCTTCGCATTATACCGTAATTCAGTAGGCACTCATGCTCAAAATCATTTGAAAACGAAGAAAAGACTGTCTTCGGTTAACAGTCAGCGCCGCAGCGGGGCCGGCAGGGGCTACAAACCGAAGTAGAAGACGTGAGTAATGCCCTCGACCCTGGTACCCTCTTTGTCAGTGTGGCCGCGAGGTCTTCATCCGTTCCAATCAGGAAGTCAAATGCCGAACATATTTGAAGTTCGGGCACGCCTGACAATGCCTTTGGCCAATACGTGTCTTCCGGGTTGAGAGGACGGTTGGTAACTGCGGTGACCCTGTTGAGCACCCTCCTGTTCAGGATAACCGGAGAGCAGCTCATTGACGACACCCCAGCCAATGAGGTCAGTGCCTCCAAAAACAAGCGAGTGCTTATTCGACTTCGCCATATTTTAAATTCAATCCAGGTAAGGCGGTTGAAGTTAGAGGGGGGATGAATACTGTACAGATCAACTATGAGAAGGCCGGATCAATATATATAACGTTCGCCCACCAGTAATTCCTAGGACAGAAGCCTCGCGTCTAAGCTCGACTCCAGATCTAGGAGGAGGTAGAAAAGTGTCCTAGATGCTGTAATTCCTTCGATAAAGCCCAGAACAGTACGCATACCTATCAATGTGAACCATAGTGGGTTTAATTATAGGCTGGCTCTATTCCTCCCCCAACATTACCTATTTATGCAAGTCACAGCAAGGAACCTGCAATAAGGGGATGGGAATATTACTTGCACTAGGCCCCCATTTTACTACCTACATAAAGATATCTCTGATTTATTTGTTACTGTCAGGATGTGTTAAATAGCTGTTCCGGATTCGGAATTTAGTCGAAATCAGGTCGGGTCACGGTGTTTTTTGACGTCACAGACGCGGTCAGGCTCCGGCTTGAAGCGGCGTTGGCTCAGGTCCGCATTAGACGTCTTATCTTATCGGGTTTTATCGCTTATCTTAGCGTATGTTGCGATGTACAAAGTACCTTGCCTCCTTAATGCTAGGTACGTACTGAAGGTTTTAAAGTGGTGCAACGCGTGAGCGCCAAAATCCAACGCGTGTGGTCTAATAGAACCGTTGAGTCCATGTAGTGATCACAAACTGCAGTAACCATTTTCTATGACATAAATGCGCTTTTTTCTTCGGGACAACCTGCATTGCGTTCCTTGATGGTACGCGACCAATCCTGAGCGAGCCCTCCATTCTTTATACAAAGAGTTCCTTCCCGACGCTGACTGCGACTCTAGATACCCCCCTACCCAATACCTACACTCCTTACTCGCTAGATGAGCTATGATTTGATATATACATTTTGCGCATTATACAAGAGGAGGGAAGAAAAAAGACAGCCATGATGGATGTCATGGAGGGTTTGGAGGATAATATTGATCTTGGGGAGGCTATCGACACGACGGAAGCGTCCATGGTAATGGAGGCGCCCATGGGGCCGTCCGATCATTTTTTCGACCCGTTCGACCCGAGCGCCTTTGCTGGCTTGGAGGCAGCATCCGGTGAAAGGCTCAATGGTGAACACAACAACGAGAACACTGGGAATCACAAGGAGGCTCCTGGTGACGTGAATGGAGACGTGAAGCAGCTGGAAAACGATGAATATCAGATGGCCACTGAGTCTTCATCACGTCCTCCAACAAGTCCGCAGTCTCGACTATATCCCATCGAGGTCGTTTTAACGCCTCCAGCAAACCCAGAAGCCTACGAGGTGCTGTCTCCGAGCTTCGTTGTTGACAGAGTGCTTGAGGAGGTTCACATAGGGGGTCAGGCTTGGTACAGCGTTGAGTATTCTGATGGGCGCATAGAGCAGGTGAGTCTTTGGAATGCTTTTCTTGCCAGATACTCTCTGTTTCCAACTGGATCTACCCTGTGCTGTTCATCTTGGATCAAAGTTGATGCCTTAACTTTCCTATGTACCTATGTACCTGCATATCTCTCCTGGCGTTGCCTGTGAAATTTCTCATCGTCAACACAAAGGCAAAATATCATCGACGTGACCAAAGAAAAATAAATTATCAGCATAACACCAAACGCAAAGTTGTCGACGATACAGCTGCATCGTCGAGTTCATAACTACTGTTGCTGCAGTGTACAGTTTACTTGTGTTTGCTTTCTACCGCTTCCTCTTTCTATTTTCTGGTCAGTTTGGCTTTGTATTTTTCTTCCACAACCACCTCTCCCACACACTCTCTCGCACGCTTTGCAACACCATTTGTAACGCACATCCATCACGTACCCGTCATCCGCCTCGTACGGATTTTGTCTCAGGACTTGATCATCACATACTGCATTTACCTACCTTCCTACCTTTTCTTATATCGAGGCTTCATTTGTGATTCTTCCTCACCTCCCCAGAAATTTCCCAACCTCATCTCAGATCTACTTTTCTCGGCTTCACGGTAGCCATTTCGCCACGGCTCGAGACTATCGGACAAAATGGTACGCTCTCCTGTGCTGGTGTTGGATATTAATGGATGGTACCTGCCGTCTCCATGATGTCCATCCTAAATTTTCACTTCTCAATCATGTTTACATGGCACCCTAGCGGGGGAGCAGACATATCGGGCTTCTCATTCTTCAGTTATTAAAGCACACCGTTTTCTTGATTTCCGTTGATATTCTACACGCAGCCTCTGCATTGAACGTTGAAAATTATGCCAAAACTTCAATTCAACTACTGACTTGTCTTCTTAGGTTGCCTACGACGACTTGCTCGAGCAAGAGCGAGGGCCTCAACAGGTGCAATCCTTCTGGGAGGACCCGAGGTTCCTTTCCTCGAAAACGCCCAACATGGGTAGATCTTCCAAGAAGCGTTCTCTGCCTGAGGATGCCTACAGTGAGGAGTATGAATCAGACGACTCAACCCCCCGCCGAAAGCCTTCACCGCTAGGTGTGCGCCGTAGCCGACGCACTGCCTCCCGTCAGGCATCGGCGGACCTCCAAGCGTCGACCAGCATGATGTCATTCGGGGGTCTAGATGACGACGACGATGATGATGACCGTTCCCGGAGCTCCCGGAGCCGCAAGCTTAGGTCTTCTCTCAACACAACTCGCCGGACTAGATCTCGTACTCAGCCGCCTCAACGGTATAAAGTCGATGAGTCCTCCGCTGATGAGCTCTCGCGGCCCCGTCAGGATGACGATGACGATGACGATGACGGCCCATTTAAGCCTGTCATCTCTGATGTGAAACCCCATTTGAAATCCTCCGCCCGGAAAAGGAGAAAACCGGTGCGGTCTTTCACATCAAGAAAGAATGATCGTGAATCATCGATTGAATTTGAACCTACTCGGCGCTCTGGAAGATCAAATAAGGCTTCGAGGAGCATGCGCGATCCGGAGCTCGATGACGACTACGAAGTCATCGAGGAGAAGGCTGCCACTGCCCCGAAATTTGCTTCCATCAAGGAGACCTTCCCGCAACTCACTTCGGATTCAGAGTTCCGCAAATTCCACTCTTCCACCTGTGATACATGTAGAAGTCATGTGAACAGCGGCAAAGATCCTCTAATCTACTGTCAGGGTTGCTCGAACTCGTATCACAGGGGTTGCATCGGTATTAGAGCTCAACGGGACCACAGAGTGACCAAAGTTGCTGCAGACGAGTTTGTCCTCCAATGCAGATACTGCATCGACCATTACCGGAAGAAGGATGCACGCGCACCTAGGTATGCTAGGTGTCAGGTTTGTAAAGACGACGGTGCATCCTGTGCCGAGTTCTCGCCCAAGAAGACTCCCAAGCAGGAGGAGAAGATTAGGCTAGAGAATGGCGGCGAAGACCCTATCACAAATGTCGACCCTGCGCTGGTCAACAATGCCGACAACGTCCTCTTCCGCTGCTCGACTTGCAGGCGTGCTTATCATTTCGATCATCTTCCGCCCCTAGCAAAAACGCCGGTCGTCACGGAGGATATCAAACTAGACCGACTCGAAGAATACGCGGCGGCCGATTGGAAGTGCAAGGACTGTGTGAACGCCGGTCATAAGATTCGCGCCCTAGTCGCCTGGAGACCTATCAATCAGAACGATTACCAGCATGGCCAGACCTGCCTTGACTTCATCGAAGACTCCATCGAGTATCTGGTCAGTTGGGAAGGAAGATCGCACTTCCACGATAATTGGATGCCTGGTGCTTGGGTTTTCGGTGTGGCTCACTCGGCGATGCGCATTTCGTTCTACAAGAGGGAAGAGAACCAGCTGCCCAAGATGGATGAAAAGCTCGCTATTCAAGAAGAGTGGTTGTTGGCGGATGTTATATTCGAAGTCGCGTATCGCCGGAGGTTTAAGGAGCAATCCCGAGATGAAGACGTGGAGCGTATTGGCGACGTCACTTCCGTCCTCGTCAAGTTCCAAGGCCTTGGCTACGATGAGGTCGTCTGGGATGAACCTCCGCCTCGCGATGGTCCCTGGGGCGAGGAGCCGTGGAAGGCATTCCACGCTGCCTACGAAGAATATGTCAACGGCAAATACTTCCAGACCATCCCCGATTACAAGATGAAAGAACGCATTAGTCAATACCGAGGCCTTGATTTTTCGAAGGAGTGCGAACTCAAGCAGCAACCTTCCAGCCTCAAGCGTGGTAAACTGATGGAATATCAGATGGAAGGTGTAAATTGGCTCCTCTACAATTTCCATCAGCAACAGAACGTAATCCTCGCAGATGAGATGGGGCTTGGCAAGACAGTCCAGATCGTGGCGTTCATCACGGCACTTGTCTACGACAAACCAAACTGCTGGCCTTTCTTGATCGTCGTCCCCAACTCAACATGCCCTAACTGGCGACGTGAGCTCAAGCAGTGGGCACCTGACCTTCGGGTTGTCGCATATCACGGCGGAAAACAAGCGCAGGACCTTGCGTATCGACATGAGCTGTTCCCGAACGGCCCGAAAGACGGAATGAAGGCGCATGTCGTGATCATGTCGTATGAAGCCGCAACAACTGTCACGACTGCTTTCCAGACCGTCAAGTGGACAGGATTAATAGTAGACGAGGGTCAGAGATTGAAGAACGAGGACAGTCTCCTCTATCAGTCGCTTCGAGATATGAAGATTCCTTGCAGGATTCTGTTGACCGGTAGGTGATGTGAACGCGGAACCTTGGGTAGCTGCTAACATTAACTAGGCACACCGCTTCAGAACAACAAGCGAGAGCTCTTCAATCTCCTTCAATTCGTGGATCCCGCCAACAATGCTCAGGCGCTTGACACGAAGTACGCCGAACTGACCAAGGAAAACCTCCCGGAGCTGCACGACCTCATCCGACCTTACTTCTTGAGGCGCACTAAGGCTCAAGTCCTCAAATTCCTTCCTCCAATGGCACAAATCATTCTCCCTGTCACTATGACAATCCTCCAGGAGAGACTCTGCAGAGGCATTATGTCTCGGAACTCCGAACTTATTAGAACCATCCTGTCGAAAGGCAAGATGAAAGTAGGCAAGCGGGGTGGTCTCATCAATATCCTATCAGAACTCCGCCAATGCCTTTGTCACCCGTTTTGCTTTGACCCTAGGGTCGAAGACAAAGCAGTAAGCGAAGAAGACATGCATCGAAACCTAGTCTCAGCTTCCGGAAAACTGATGCTTCTAAGTATCATGTTACCGAAGCTACAGGAGCGGGGCCACCGTGTTTTGATTTTCAGTCAATTCCTCAGGAACCTCGACATTCTCGAGGACTTCTTAACTGGTATAGGCATCCAGCACGCGCGTATCGACGGACAGATGTCTGCCCTTAAAAAGCAGAAGCGGATCGACGCATTCAACGCTCCCGATTCACCCTTATCCGTAATGCTTTTGTCCACTCGTGCGGGTGGTGTAGGTATTAACCTCGCGACTGCTGATACCGTCATTATCTACGACCCCGACTTCAATCCTCATCAGGACATCCAAGCTCTCTCACGAGCCCATCGAATCGGTCAAAAGAACAAGGTTCTATGCTTCCAACTGACTACCAAAAACAGTGTCGAAGAGAGAATCATGCAGATAGGACGCAAAAAGATGGCCCTTGACCATGCCCTCATCGAGAGCATGGATGCAGCCGATGATGCAGGTGAAGACTTGGAATCGCTGCTGAAGCATGCAGCCGAGGCACTTTTCGGAAATAACGAGTCAGAGAAGATTACTTATGATGCTGCAGCAGTAGACAAGCTCCTGGACCGAAGTCAGATAGAATCTACCAGTGCCGGTGACGAACAGTCTGCTGAAAATCAGTTCTCTTTTGCCCGCGTCTGGGCAAATAATGAACTAGTCGAAAACGACGATTCCCCTCGAGACGATTCCGAACCCGCGGACACCAGCGTTTGGGAAAAGATCCTCAGGCAGAGAGAGGAAGAACACCAAAGGGAGCTTGAGGCTCAGAAACAGGAGTACGGCCGTGGTGCTAGACGAAAAGGAACGCAGGTGAGAGCGCTCGCGATACTGCTAATCACTTCTCGATTGCTAACAAATCTAGGGCATTGATTACAATGGCCGAGTAGGTTTCATTAAAGGCGTTGATGATCTCAGCGAAGACGAACGCGCCCTAACAAAAGCACAGCAACCCCAAGAACCTGATAGTGCGGGCTCTGATGTCGAAATGGACGAACTCTACATTGATAACAACGAACCTGACGAAGAGTACGAGAGTGATGGCTTCCAAGACCCCGCTACGGTGGCACGGTCTAGGCAGAAGGGTACCAAAGGTACGAAGCGCCCTCTTACTGAGCCCAGCACGCCGAATCGCTCCAAGAAGAGAGCGAAGACGGTTAACACCCCTTCAAGCAACAGAAAGCGATCATCCCCCGGAGGCGTCCGTCCAGTGGGAGAACAATCTTCCGATACCCAATCTGCCGTCCCACGACTTTCCAACGAGCAGCATTCCCACGAACGGCCTGGACATGAACAGTCTTCTCACCCCCAGCTTTCCCATAGACAGTCTTCCTGTGAACAGACCCCCGAAGACACAGTTACCACTCCAGCAATCGTCGGATCGTCTTCCAAAGCCACAGTCGCCACTGCCCCAGCAATCGTCGGACAAGCCCAAACGATCTGGGCCGGGGAGGCCTCCGGGCTCGGGCAGAGCACGGGGCGGACCTCCGGGCGGGCCGCCGGGCAGACCGCCTGGCAGACCGCCTCTAACACTGACTCAGGCACAGACACAAACCAGACAGATGCCAGCGCCGCCCCCGGACGTCGATGTTCTGCCGTACACGCTGAACAGGCAGCCTCGCCAGCAAACGAGTCCTAATTGTGTGGTGTCAATACTTAGGCATCTAGCCCCAAGGCCTGTTAATAACCAGCATACTACTGTACCTCAATCTACTACCCCAACTCCCCCGTCCGAAAAAATACCAAAGACTCAGAAACCCTTACCCCCACAATCGACTAGAACACAGCCAAATACGAAGGCCCAGGCGGTTTCTGGAAATGCGACTAGTGGAGAAAATTCTTGCCTGATTTGCAAGAAGAACCACCCTACAAATGGAAGCTGCGTCAACGCCAACTCGGAGATTTCTTTGCGAATCGCCCTGGACTCACTTAGGACCAGCACCGGTGATGAAGCAGTCATCCGCAGAACCAGGGAAACTCTCGCTGCCAGATTGAGAGAGCTTACCAGTGGTAATACCTAGGACCCATGGTTCGGGGGGGATACATCATGGTCATTCTGCGCTTACGTCATATAGACATTGATTTTCTGGACTCATCTCAAATTAGACCTTCTAGGCAGAGACGGGTCCTTTGCTATTGCTATCTGAAGTTTCCTATGATGACCGATAGTTTGGCACGGCTTGCATACGATTGCCTCAACGGGCTTGACATGCGGTGTCTATAGATGGCATCAAGGAATGGCTAGACAAAACTTGATACTCATAAACAAAGACCTTTTGAGCCCCTAACCAGCTTCCACTCAGTGACAAAACATGTTTCTTCTTGCTATCGTACGTCGATTAACGGCAGATACAGGGCATTTGTCACGTGGGAAACACGAAACTAATCTGCAGGTAACCGGGACAATGCATCTAACCTTATTTGAGGTTGCGCAGCAAACGGTCGTGATAGGCACCTAAGCCCTCTCTGGTGTGTGTGCAAAGAGATTGCTCGACTGGAAGTGATGGTCTCTGGCCCTGTTGATAAGGGGCGTCCCTTCCGCCCTCTTCAATATCCGGCCGGGGACTTGGATCTGTTTTTTTCATCTCATCTCACCGTCGTACCTACATCGCAGTTGACCTCTTCTAACCATCCTCAGCCTCGGATCTCCTCGTCATTGTTGCAGCGAATATACTGAGATCTAGGTCGGCACCATTGATAAGGTCTCTTTTTGTTACGTGGCTGTATAAAATAACGCGTGCCTATCCATCTTCGACGACTCCGTTTGCTCGCTCCTCTTTCTTGGGCTTTCTAACTATTGATTGGGCGGTCACCATCGCACGGTTGCTATCTTTTTTTTCCTCGTCTCCTTTCTCTCCCACACCGTCCATTCGTTCCCAACATGGACACTTCATCTTCCACTTCTCCTCCATCATCACCACCTCCGCCTTCCTCCATCCCTGCGGACCGTGTCATCGCTACTACTAGTATCACAGCTGCCAACTCTCCATCTAACGTATCCTATTCCTCGGGGGCCTCCTGCGTTTCAACACGAAACACCTCGCCGGATCACGCGGGCGCTGTTATCTCTGTATCTTCTATCGACAAGGAGACCGCTACCTCGCGGGGCCACTCCAAATCATCCTCCTCCTCATCTTCCTGCTCCCATATTGCCGCTTCTTCTTCGTCTTCGTCTTCTTCTTCTCCCCTCGTGGAACTCCGCCTGAAGACCGATATAAAGTACACGCCAAGCACTCTGCTCGACAAGGGAGACAACAACAACCACAACAACCCAACCTCAACGCTGCTAACCCAAACGACAACCGCAAACGCGAAGATGGACCGCAACCCTTTCCAGTCGGTTAATGACCGCCGTAGCAAGATGGTCACGGACCGCGGCCTGCATCAGCATCCCACGGGTAGCCCTGCGATTGCACAGTTCCAATTTCACCAGCCCCAGAGCACCAGCCTCGGATCTAGCGGTGGCAGTGGTAGCGGTGGTGGTAGTGGCGGAAGCGTGCAGGCGCTAGGCAGCCCCATTCAGCCCGCGGGTGGTGGTGTTGGTGGCAGTCTCCTCCCGCCCGCTGCCCCCCGCGGTCTCGCCTCGTCGAACTGGCGCGCCGGCAACCCGATCCTCGATAATGCGCCGCCCTCTTCCTCCCACGCTAATAGCAGTGCGGCCGCAGTCGCCGCCGGCGTGTACAACCCGTTCGACCCGACGGCCGGAGGAAGCAGCCGCCATCACCCCCATAGCTCCTTCCACGGCTCCTCCTTCCCCTCACAGCTTCCGAGCACCGGCGGTACTGCCGAGGCCGTTGGTGCTGGATCAGGGTCGGTATTCTCCGATGTCCAGCTCGACGCCAGCTACGCGTACTGCTTCGACCGCGGCAACGGCCAGTTCACGCCGCTCGTGCCCGCCGATATGCTGCCTCCGCTGCGCGACGTGCCCGCTGTTCAGCAGGGCTGCGCCGGCATGCTGGTCCTTCCGTTGCCGAGAGCGGTACCGCCCGGTGGCAGGTCGGGGAAGGCGAATGTTAATACGGAGCCTGTGAGTTTTCGGGTAAGTTATCATTGGTTTCGTTTCGTTTCGTTTCCGCGTTTCTGATCCATTCGCTCCCCTTTTTCTCAAGGAAACAGGGGGTTGTTGAAACATTTGGGGGGTTATAGAGTTTCAGGGGTAAGGGAGGGGGTCAAGAAGAAGGCAAGAAACATATGTGCTGATTGGGGGTCCCCGCAGAGCCCGCCTGCGACACCTAGGGCACAATCTGATTCTATACAGGTGGGTTCTCTGGCTATTATTCGATCTGCATGACTCTATCAGGGGTGCAAACGCCATATCATTGACATCCACCTAGAGGCTCGACAGCACTTCAGTCTCCAAGTTCCCTTATATAAATACACATGCAACAAAAATGGCTATACAGAATTAACTAACAAACTCTCCGCAGTCACGAATCGACAATATCGTCGCTTCGACACCTTCGACGCCCACGCACCACCAACCGCCGACATCATCCAGCACCGCCGCCGGCCACCACTCACACTCACACTCGCACTCGCATCCGCATCACCCCTCACTAGCTACCTCATCCGCTAACCCCAGCATCAACACCACCAACACGAACAACAAACCACCGCCGCATCCCGGCTCTCACCACCACAACCACCACTCTCATCATCATCATCACCAACCACACCACCAACATCACCAGCATAACCAGCAACAGCAGCAGCAGAGACGTCCCAAGGTATACTGCGACAAGTGGGTCCACGAGGGCGTCTGCGCCTTCACGCAGCAGGGCTGCAAGTATAAGCACGAGATGCCCTTCGACAAGGTCACGCAGCACCAGCTCGGCCTGTTCCACGGCTTCCCCACCTGGTGGAAGAAGCACCAGGCCGAGCTCGCGCGCCAGCGGGACCCCGTGCCGCCGCTGTCGCCCCTGGATAGCGCGGGCGGTGCTGGCGGTCGTGAAAGTCGGGGCGGGGGTGGTTGTGAGGACGACGAGGGAAGACTGGTCATGGATGTTGGCGAGAGATTCCCTACGGGTCGCAGTGGCGGCGCTGCTGCTGTTGGTGGCGGTGCGGGTGTCGGTGTGGGTATGAGAAGTGATCAAGGAGAGAGTACCGTTGGCGGTCACGGTGTAGACGCGGGTGGCGGCGGAATGATGCTGGGGGGATCCGGCAGACTTGGCGCTGCCGGTGCCCCGGCGGCAGGTTTCGTATGGCGTCGTGGTCCCATCGTTCCTTCTAATGCTGGTCTAGGCATTGGGGAGCACCCCGGAGATGCGCAGGTCGGCAACATGGCAACCTCCATGACGGCTCCATCTACCCGGAGCGGCGGCTTACAGCGAGGCGGCAGAAATTCCCTAGGTATGTGTGTGCCTCTCTGCTATCCCCGTGTCACCAGTCCTTTTCCGCATCGTATTGACAGCCCTTTCCCTTGTCTTGTCGCTCCTGCCGCCCCCTCTAGCCTCCTTCATACAAATATTTCCCTTAACCCCACCTGTAGACCATAATCTGACAACCTCTTTCCTTGCGTCCAACAGTTTCTTACGGATCCCCCTTCGGTCCCATCGCGCCTCCAACCCGAGCTTCTGCTGCGGCAACTGCGTCAGCGGCGGCATCAGCATCGGTTGCGAAGACCGCCGGATCGGGATCGAAGGCGACCAGCAGCAGCGTTCCTACTTCGACCGGTGCGAACGCGTCCAGGCCAACCGCCGGCGCATGTGCGTCGATCCCCACCGCGAATCCGTATGCCTCGCTAGAGGCCCTCGACGACGAGGATGGCCTCAGTAAGGGTGTTGTTAATTCCGCCGCCGTTAGCGAGAGTGGGCGCGAGAACGAGGGTGAGAGCGGCAGTATCAACGCGAAGAAGGCGAATGTGGATGCTCCCCGTTTCGCCTAATCATGAACGCGGGCGTTTGCGGGAGTGAAGCAGAGATGATGATGACGACGACTGCGATGATGATAACGGAACGAGACAATGATGGTTACGGTTACGAATGAGACGGGTGTCGGAAGCATATGAGGTCCGATGTTGCGCGTCAGGCGGACAGGCACACAAAGATTGGTAATTTTCTCATTGCGTTGAGTCGGGATAGAGATGCCGCGGTCGCCTTTCCATGGTTTGCTGTTTCACCTACCTACCCCCTGGTATTTATTGCATTGCATATTCACGAGAAAGGAGAAGAGTCTCTGCGTCGACACCGGTACCTGAAAACACAGCACATATTACAGTGGGTTCCCAGTACTGGTACTCGAGCATTTCACCCCTGTTTAGAGGTATGATACAAGACCGGGGCAGCCTTACGACTAGGACGAAGACTAATGAGCGGTGGATTATTTGCATTTGGCTTGACGACCGCTCAGTCACCCGAAAGGAGGGGCAGCGTGCAGCGAAAGTCAAATAAGTCCCTAGATAGCGACGGGTTCGGACGGATGGATGTACTATAGATCCAGACACAGAGCGATAGATGCACAGGCAGGGCAGCACCAGCGATGGTCGGGTCCGCCATCTCATCAGATGAGATATATGAGTAACGAGGCCACGGTTCTTTTGTTCCCCCGATTCCGAGCTCGACTTTACGCTCCTTTTTCTAGGCTTGACCATTCTTAAATGAATGCCATATCCAAGATGTCCGACGTCTTATTTACTTCCACTCGACGCTCCAAGTCGGCTTGCCCCGCCTAAAGTTGATGACCTCGACGCCCGGCCCAGTGACGGAGTCGGTTATCACCTCCTCGCCCTTGCGAAGCGTAATCCGCTCGTTCCTGGCGTCCTTCACGCCGTAGAATGCCCGCCCATAATCGCAGAGGAAACCCTGTAGAGCCTCGGGCGTCACGTCTGAGGCTGCGATGTCGCCACGGTCGATAGCCTGTGGTGTTCGGAGTCAGTTGGTATCAGCCTCTTCGTGGATGACGTTGATGAATAAATGGGACTTGGGGGGCGTGTTCTAAAAACCAATGACATCCATGAGGAGTTCATTAAAGGATTTGTACGCATCTTGAGAATGAATGGATGAAGAGTGTAGGAAGCTTCTTACCTCTTCGAGGGCTGTGAGAACAAGTTGGGACGCACTGTAATCGCGAGGGTTAATGCCATCGTCCGTATAACGCCACTAAAAGGTTCTGGGTGGTGTGAAGCCCGCCAAAGCTCAAACCATGCTTAATGGTTTTGATGTTTAATGGCATGAGGAAAGACGTACTATGGCTGGGTGAAAACACCGGCAGGCGTGCTGCCCTTTCCCTTCTTAGTGCTGTTGTCGTGAGGCGCCGAGTCCGTTCCCAGGAAGAATTTCCCTTTGCTGTTGACCACTGCATCGAGCAGGGCGCGTCGGTCGTGCGGGAGCTGTTACTCGCGTATGTCAGACAAACATGACAAGAAGTCTCGTCTCCGCAAACTGTCCGAGAAAATCAACTCCGCTCGCCTCGAGTCTACGACAGTCGGACAAACATTGCGAGGCGAGACAGTCTAGGAAGATGGGAAGTAACGTACCTTAGCCACCGGTTTGCAGTAACTGTACTACCGGGCCTAGTGTCAGTCCATGCTGAGTATGTATCTCTGAAAACGATGTTACACTTACAACGTCGCTGATGGCATCGTCGATTAGAATGTAGAGGTGGTGGCTTGTAATGGTTCCCACCACCGTGTCGCCGCAGCTGCGGACTGCCTCGACTGCGTCCTTGGTTGTGCAGTGCTCGAGCACGATCTGGGAGAGAGTTTGTTAGGAAACTGATGTGCATGGAAGTGGAGTTTGCCGTTGATTATACCTTTAATTTGGGGAACATTTCATGGATACTCTTCAGCGTGGGCAAGAAGCTGGCCTCGGCGTTGAGGATTGTTATGCCCTGTTTGTGACTAAGATTCGTGGTCAGTATTGCTCTTTGAGGTCAACTTGAGCGTCAAATGGATTATGAGGAATACGTCCGAGGATATAAAGTCCACGGACGCTTCAGCAAATGGTTTATGCCCATGAATAGAGAAACGGTCGATAGAGGGGTAGTCGGGAAGGTGCTTACTCGGAAGGGCACTCGCCGTGCAAGTTCAACACCTATAGCGCCTCCAATTAGGTTCTGATCCAAATCTTCACACATTTTCTCAAAGAGTTCTCTTGTGCAGTTTGGTCGGAAGGGCTGATCTGAAACCCATGGTATTGCTTACCAGCCCTTCTTCTTCCATAGCCTTGAAGACTGGGTAAAATGGCTCATATGAAATGACTCCCGATGCCGAGTTTGTCGTTACACCTATAAGCTCAACGTCAGCAAATTTCACATTTAGGGAAATCTCAATTTCACGAAAGGGCCGTATGAATAAGAGTTTATTTCAAGACGTGTGGCTATGCGGAATAGGACGCCCACTAACCTGCCGGGTAAGACTTGATACCGACTATCCCTGCCTTCTTCGCTTCACGCACGACCTCAGGAGTGATGCTCTCATGCAGGTAAACTTCCAGGAGTCAGCACTCTGTGTTGGAAGCCAGTTTCTCCTTTCTAGTCGGTTACGCTGGAAAAAGCGCATAGAGATGACGCAAAGGGGAATTCGAGGAAAGTCTGAAGGGAGACGTACTGACGAGTTATCAGCCCATCAATGTATATATTTGAGGATAAAGGATTTCGAATACCGGAACATGGATAGTTCGGTACTTACCGGGTCATTAGGTAGTCGATGCTGGAGTCTAGGGCTTGCAGCCGTGCTTTGTAATCCAGTGCCATCTGCATCACACCTCGGAGTCAGTAATTACCCAGTAGCTACTCTGGAGAACGGTGGGGTCTAGGATAAAAGGGGGCCCTAGAGCCCGTTTGAAGAACTCGGAACTAACGGAAGCCCCTCGTGCTGGACATATGCTCTTTGGATCGGTCGCGAGATGTAATCGAGTACAAGTGGGGACTCACCTTGACGGTTGTGACCGGCGGAACCAAGTTCCTATGCGGAAGATTAACACTTAGACGATTTCATAGCTACAGCTATGGGGAGGCTGTAAAGCCGTAGAGGAGCTCTAATTGACTTGGCTTTTAAGGCTCACTTACGGCATCACGTATACCTGGTTAACACCTCCTTGCCGGATGGTGGGCACAACCGCAACGGACATGTCACCATCACGCAGATGCACATGGAAATCTGCCCTACAATAATTTAAGTCAGCCCATCTATCTTGAAATACTTCAGCGGTCGGGTCCGGCTTTGGAACCTATTTCAGGGCGCACTGCCAAGGATGGGTTCCATCAAGCATGTTCGCTGTTGTCTCAGCAAACCGGGGTTGATAACAATTCTGGAATTGCTTACACCGCGGGTAACTCAAGGGATGTGAATGAAAGTGGCATTTTGATGATATCAATAGCCCCTGGCAATAGAGTGTGCCTGTGATGAAATATCAGAATCTGAGTCTCCGCACTACAAAGGTACCCGATAACAGATAGGTCAGGTTCTTACTTTTCGGAAGTATGCGCTGCTTGGCAAGCAGGTATAGTCTGCTTTAGGATCTGAATGTTCGCTTTTCTCAATGATGTACACTGCCTACCTATCTTGGAAATACCTCAACTAAGTCTGATCTGTGCTGGTAGAGGTTACTCCTCAAACTCGAAGATTCTTTAGCCCGCCCTTAGGTAGGTAGGTGCTGCGCCACAGTAATCAAGCCACACCCCTTTTCCCGTGGCACGCTTAACGAATTTCTCCTTTTCTATTCTGATAGTATCCATTCCATGCAGCCCCTGAGACTCAGCGGCATTCGAATTGCACTTGCAGCCACTCGAGAGAATCTACCTGTATAACCCGACCTGCTTTCTATCCCGTTACCCACCTGCACAATAAAATTTATACAAGTGGTTATGTGGAAGTCTGATTGATAATCGGCCCTCGGCTGTCCACTCGAGCCTTGTGACCTAGTATCCAGCTTGGCATAGCAGACAATAAGGCATGTTCTCGCTAGATTCAAGATAAACACCGTCCGTCTGGTTGCCACCCATGCTCAAACCCGGTTTTCAAACCAGTTGCAAACTATCGTACTTTATTCTTTCCAGCATGGAGTTACTGCGTAGCGTATTAGCCGTGATCGGGGCTTGTATTGGGTGAAGACAGCGAGCCCAGCGGATCGTATTATCGGATTCAAAATGAGGAGTCCGGTAGCCTAGCCGGTGGCCGTGTTCGAAGTCACTGCGTGCACAGTTTTATGCTCAACATATTTTCCACCGAGGTCGTAGGGAAATCGAAGTGTCTCAGAGGTACACAGGATCTCCAGGAAGATCCGTCCGGGTAAAACGATCGACCAGATTCATCCACCAAGCTCACATGTCTTGGAGCAGAAGCCAATCTGTGCGATTAGGGGTCCTGGAAGAATGCGTTATTTGACTCAGACCGCGAGTTACACGACATATTACTGCGCGAGAAGACACAGAGGTTAAGGCGAGCGAGCTGAGATGCTAACTGAATTAGGGAATTCGGCTCCGTATTATTGCGGCGTAGGGTATCTTTCTTTCGTGAATAGGTCGACTTAGGTGGCTGTCTTCGATTCGGGTTTCACGCGGTTTCTAAAAGGGCCATCGTGGGTTACCGGTACTCTATTCCTCCAAGTTAGTTCCGTTTGCTTTGATAGTGCTTGCTCGTGAATGCAAACCCGGATACGACTATGTAAAATTGGACGAGGATCCGGATCGTGCCATCGAGCCCCTTTCCCTCTAGCTCCCTCTGTGAGCTATTCTTCCTCGTTTTGTATAGCCAAGGCGATGTTGAGCTTGTAATAGATACATCACGGTCGGCAATCCGGTGAGAGTCAAGCGATCGAAATGGTCGTCTTACTCGCTGGTGAGACTGATTGTTACGATTTCGAGTTGGGATTTTGTTAGGTGTCTTTCTACCAACATCTTACCTGCCTAGTGTGTGTCGATGTCGCTTGTTGAATAGGGACACATGCGTATGCCTCCAGGGCGAGTACAGGACAGAATATTGTCAGCGTAGGTATGTCATTTAGCCACACAATTCCGAATCACCGATAAACATCTGCAGATCCCGTATACTTTAAGAGGATCGGATTTCTGAACTAAAGACTTTTTAGACGACCATGACGTCCTGCCCGGTTGCGCAATGGCTTTACGATATAGGAAAGAATGGTGGTCGTCACCGCCTAGATATTCTAGAAGAACACATGGAAAGCACGTCCGAGTCGTCGGACTCCGTGTACATCACGAGAGCAAGACGGGAAATGGCATTTATAGGCCGTCAGCTTCCTTTCGAGCGCGTATATCCAGGCTGGGACTGCAGTCATTCCACATGGCATTCACGCATATCTGCGTTCTACTGGCTCTACGGCTCACTTATAAAGATATCCATTCACTATGTGGCTCTGAATTGGAACTATATACTCATGTTCATCGGAGCCTATATCTGTGACACAGTTCTATAGACTTATCAAGCGCCTCACGAGCCCTCTCACCATGCTGCCGCCCTCTGGCCAATCCTCCCCATTATCTGGGCCTGCTCCCAGGCTCGACTCACCCTACCGACGGCCCGCAAATTACCAAAATGGGCAATGAAATATACTTTTGTTGACCTCCGCTACGCTGATATATGCACGTGGACACTATAGACGTATGAAGTTACCCGAGTTGTAGCGGTTTGCCACTAGCTCCTCCTACCCAAATACTTAATATCTTTCGCTCTGTCCTTCTTCCATCCCTTCCACTCTTCCTTCTCCAGCTACAGCCTCCTGATTACTGTCACCATGCCGTTCTCACGTACTGCAACAGCGCTCGCTACCCTTGGTAGTTCCACTCCTGCGTCGACCCGTAAGTAATGGCCAACCATGATTATAATACCCCTTTCTCTCCTCACGCGCGAGTGCATACATTATTATTATTAAGCCCAATTAGCAGCCTCTACCCCCCAGACAGGCCTCAGAGCTTCCTAGTGGTTGTCGCTTTCTCCCAGAACGACAACCACTGACTCTAGACGATGTAGGGATTTTATCCAGGCCGGTGGTTAATGTCCACCAACCTCCTTCCACACCCACGGATAAGGGTACCCATGAAATAAGATGGGAACCATGCCCTGTTCGATCATCGCGTCGCGGTGCCCACGGGTTCAATGAACTAAGGTGGGAGCCACGCCCGACGTGCTCTCTTTCGCTTCTCTCGACTCTTGCTGCTCGTCAACTGTCAACGCCAATCAACCTCGTTCGGCAACGGCTCCAACGCGTTGCTAATTGGTTTGTGGATGCATCGCCAATCCTCTCCGACAACTGCCCGCCTTCCCTGCCTGACACTGTGTGGTCGCCTGATACCTCTGATCTCACCTCCGTCAGCCTAGGATCCCCTGGTTCTTGTGGACGACCCATCCCGAAGTTCGACGTTGAACGCGAGATGATCGACCCCGAGTTCACCGTTCCAACCTGGCCTTCCTCTGTTTGGTCCGGCTCAGCCTCCAACTCGCCTTCGCCTTCGCGCTCTCTTCTGCGACCAGATATGGTGACGCCTTCCCGGGCTCCCTCTCCGCCAAGTAGCGTCTGGTCACCGTCTCCTGGTGTCGCCGACGATGCTGTTTGCTCGCCAATTACTTTTCGCCGTCTTCGTGGTGCCGCGCCTTTAACATCAGCACCAGTGCGCTCCAGGGTGCTCGCTTCGGCTCCTAGGCACACCGCGCCTCGATACCCTTCCCCGTTGAAGCACTCTTCGTTTGCTGACCATGCCCGACAGTTTCGGATACCCGCCCAGCTACCTCGCAGGCATTCCGGTGTTCGGCAACGTGCTTCGCCTCTTCCCTTTAACGGCAGCCCCCCGGCTGCTGTCCCGTCTGTTCAACACGTCCCTACATCTCCAAGGGAGATGTATTCGCATTCCGCCCGCGACGAACCAACTTCTGTCACTCCTTCATTCGCGTCGCTTTATGACTTCGTCCACCGGGATGATCCAACTACAGTCATTCATTCGCCCGCCAAGGGTAACAAGCCAACTTCTGCCTCTCCTTTTAAGTCCTGCCAGCACTCTGTCCGCAGCCATGTTCTAACTGATGTCAATCCTTGTCCATTCTGGGAGTCCATCTCCGACACTCCTTCTTTCTCCTCGTTTGATGATGATTACGTTCTTGGACAGCCTTCCCGAGCCCAGGGCCACACGCCAACTCCAGTCACTCGTCCGTTCCGGTCGTGCCATGAGTTTGTTCGCCAGAATGTTCCGACTACAGTCATTCCTTCATGTGTTCCCAAGCATGTTCCAACTACAGCCATTCCTTCACAGCGCCCCAGACCCTGGAGACGCCCTGACGGCAAGAGCCATGTTCGTGCTTTGGTTGAAAGACTCAAAGAAGAGCATGAGACCATAGTTGGCTCGACATCCACTCGGACAGTGTCCCCCGCCAGTCAGCCTTCTGTTGCACCTCCTCCGAGTCCTTCTGCCAGCCCTCCGTCTACGCATCTTGACCATCAAACTATTGCCATTCCTTCGCCATCGCCATGCGACGCCCAGACATCCGCTGTCAGTCCACCAACGCCGCCTCGCGCGCCTATTCCAACTATTGCCATTCGTTCTCCATCGCCTTGCGGGGTTTCCCCAACTGTCGTCACTCCTTCTCAGCCAGTTTGCGATGGATTTCTAACTATTCCCATTCCTTTTGAGTTCCCTCGGAACTATTCGCCAACTGATGTCACTCGCTTAGTCACGCCGGATCGTGATGCTGCCCTTTGCCAACTGGAGTCCGACGCCAGTCCTCCAATCCAGCATCTTTCTCACTCTGAAGACCCTTACTTTGAGCCACCGTATCCGCCGGGGACGGCATCCCGCTTCGGCTGGAAATCACTCGCTTTGTCTGTGGCCACGGCCACTGTCACTCTCGCTATCGGCGTCGCGACCTACGCTTGGTTCTCCGGCTGAACCAGGCTCGTTTCAACATCTGTTCCCTCGGGGCAATTGCACTCGTTTACACTAACGTTCGTTCAGTACAGGTTTTATTCGGGTCATTGGCGGCCCACTTCTGTTCACATATCGCAGGGTTTACCATGATGTTACTTCTAGGCTGGACTAGGAGGAATTTGGGGTTGGACGGGGTCGGGTTTAGTTAGGATCGGGGTGGGACTGGTTGGGCTCGGAATTGTGTATATAGCTTAGGTAGATGGCTGCCCGGGGGACGCCCCCCGGGCAGTCGGGCTCCGAAGACGGACTCCTGCACGTCCCCGTGCGTGGTAGCCCGGGAGCTGGACCCGTCTCGACGAGTTCCAGCTGCTGAGCAGGAGACGCGAATATATGAGGGGGCTGGGACCCCCTCCTGTTCCTTCTTTTGCCGCCGTGATATCAAGTAGGATTTAGAGGGAGTGTCCTCTCACCCTAGACTACTAGTCTTGGATAGTCTAGATAGAATCGAATCCAATCTACTTTCTTGTCTTCATGTTAATAGTTGTGTCTCCGCGTGAACTACGGTGCCCTTTGCCCTTACTCCGGTGCTCACTGGACTGTTAGCTTGGGAGGTATTGGGTTAAAAACGTTAAAAGTTACATAAGACGACGGTAATATTCCTCGAGTTAATGGGGGCTTGCTCACAGCCCTTGTGGGCGTGGACGTTACCTACAATCTCATACTTGTCTTCTTGTGTCATAATTCTATGTTCAGCTGGGTTTCTAGCGTCGTTCTGAGCCAGCAGGAACTCAATGGAGTGAACCATTTCAGGCTCTGCTCTATCGTGCTTACGATTCCGATTCGGCATAACCATACCATCAAGCCTGACACCAAATCGCTGAAGCACTACACCAAATTGCTGGATCAAAATTCCGAAATATACACCAGAGTTCCGAACTAACCGGATTCATCCTCAGGAACTACTTCATATAGGGCTATTAGGCAACTCGGCCACTGACGGCGTGGTAGTGTTCATTAGCTCGCTGTGCTGCCGCTCCGTCGGTAGCTCGTGTTGCCGCTCCGACCAGAGCTCGGGGGGCCCGAAATAGCGGGGGCCCGGCGTACCGCAATGGGCCGACTGCGCTGACGGCGAGGTGGTGTAAGTGGTCGGCTGCTGCCTGTGTTTGCGCCACCGCCGCCAGAGCCCCCGGGTCGCGAGCGCGATCAGTGCCATCCCTGCCGCCGAGCCGGAGGATTCCGGTACTTGACTAAACTTCGTACGAATTACTAGTCCGGAGTTCGCTTCAATTGCATCACCACGAGCGGCAACCACGCTCTCCAGAGGGTCGTATCTAATTATAATGCGTTACCAGGCCACTGCTACGTGATTAGCGACAGGTTGTCGGATACAGGACTCCCGCACCGTTCGACTGAGGCCTGTTACGCGGAGATTCCCGCTGGGCGTGGAGGGTAGTCCCCCCTGTCAGCCCTGTTCCCGGGCGTCCTGTGTGGCTCGCCAAGAGGGCAGGGAGGGAACATTGAAGATTTGGCAAAGCCAACCAACCATATCAGACTCCAGCAACTTGAGAAAGGGGTTTAGCGCGGCTTCACGAAGACGGAAGTTGTGCATAGGTGATGAAGTCTAGACTCGGTGACTCGCTTTTGAGTCACACAACTTATGTTCCATCTATCGGCAATGTCTTCTTGTGAGGTATGCGAAGACGCGACATTACTCATCAGACTATGCATGTCCCAGCCAGCGCAAGCCGGGGGATTTTCGGCCTTTGACTGAAAGTTACAGGCGCGCACGCGCCTCGTGGACTCTCCATACCGCGACCGCACGAGGAGTCCATATGTGAGGCGCTTTATCAGCTTCCTCCTGCCTTGTAGGGGCCAAAGCGGCTCAATTGCGGTCGATTTTGTTCGGTTATAGGAGTGTGTGAAAGCCCAGACATCCAGATTCGGAGTTGCACGCTTCGGCACCAACAGACCAGCCGCCCACCTGGACCTAGAGCAACTTTTTAGAGACTTTTTGGGAAATCTGACCGTGTTACCAGCTGAGGAATAGCTCGATACGACACCATATGTACTTGCAAAAGGTCTAGAATCTCTGAGGGGCATACCTCTTCGGTCCTAAGCCAGCGTAAATATTCCATACGAAAATCGCACTGTTGATTCGGATAGACGACATGGCAGAATGATTGTGAGTGCGAAAACGCCTAGATACGAAATGAAAGGACAGAAGGAGAGTAGCGCACTGGAAGGCCTGTTGGGGTCGATGTTGGGTCGATCTTTATGTCGAGGCAGGATGGCTAACCACCTCTGATATATGACGCATTACTCGACGTTTCAAGAGGCCCTTGAAGACTTTCCTGGAGCGTCCTTTGGGGGGTTGACACTGGAAGGTCGTCGCGCCCGATCTCGAGTGGGTGATTCACCGAGTCAGTAACTGACTTGATACGTGGTGCGACCTGACGCAAGAGGTGGTCAGAAGGGCGGATACAAGACGGCAGTGATATAAGACTGTCAGGACTTGGCAGTGATTATGACAATTCTTTTCTTTCTTATTTTTCGTAACGAGATACGGCACGGCAAGTCGAGTTCTAGCATCCGTTCTGGAGTGGCAGAGCCACCATGGTGAGCAGCACGATGTGTTGGGGGGCAATACGAATCACTCGTGCAATGTCCCCCGCCGTCGAGAAGCAAGACACCGATGGGGCTGAATTGCGGACAATCTACCTGGTTAGGTAGGCTTTGGGAATAATGGTTGTAGATGGTGGCAATATGATGAAAAAATGAGGCAGTGGATGTCGACAAACCCCAGGAGGTAGTGGTTAGCACACCATGTTAGTTCGGCAGCTTGGGCCCTTTGGGGTAGTTGTAAGTCCTATAGGAACTCGTGGAGCTTCTTGCGGTTCGAATCCGGGGCTGGATACTTCCCCCCTTTTTTTCTTCTTTTCCCACGTATGATTGGACACCTGGATAAAATGAAGAATTTGTTACATACAGCATACCGGATTTAGTGCTGACTTTCAAACTTGCTAATTATAATGCCATGCATGAGACGCAATCTTCGCTTCTACCACTAAGCAAGTTCTGCGTTTACGAAATATGAAAATATATCTCACGTCAAGTCGGGAGTGTCCTGAAGCGTGATACATGACTTCTTGAACACAATATACCTGCTATCTACACTGGATAGTGATACGGGGCCATGTGTGCATGCATGGAAGGCTCTAAGATATGATGTCGATATCTATAATTACAAGGAGGCTTTAAGTCCCAGGTCTTTAGGATAGCTCTTCACCTTGGCTCCATGCACTCATTCCTACCCCAGACACCCCCACTCCTTTTTAGTACCACGGACCTGCGCATTATGCCTATTAATAAATGCATCCTTTATAAGGTGCTCAAGCACTATACAGTCAACTCTAACTGGATACGAGCGAGCCGTCCATCCCCTAAGATTGTCGGTGGGGACAAGTGCTCAGGAGCTTCTTACCTGCTATATAACAGCTACCCCTTGGTGGTCCGGACGGATTGCACCACCCGGCCCTCATCATTCCGAATATTGTCCCGTTGCTGCCTATAGCGCACCTCATCCGAGTTCGACATCGTCTACGTAGCAAGGACGCGATAATATCTCGGCGCCCGAGGATTCAATAGGCGTGTCTCGGACGAGTCTACGTGGTAAGGTCTCCATTCTGCAATAGGGGACATCATACCGCTACCAGTTATCCGGAGCATAAGTGGGTGGGTGACTGGTTTAAAAGATCAATGATTAACGTTAGGCGAGGAGAGTTGTATTGCACGAGACGTGGAGAGGGGAAAAGAGGAGGAGGGGGGGGGGGGGGTTTGTTCTGGTCTCACGTGGCATCCCCGGCTCCCTTTGTCTCGTGTAGCCAGCCATACCTGAATAGCTAGGAAATGAGACAGAGACACAATAAGTTTGAAGAACCTCAGCTATTATGACATCACTACCCAAGGCCGAGGACACTCCACGCTGCGCCGCCAACCGCATGCGTGGATAGCCTCAGCAATACGATCTTGGGACCGGAGGAATCCTCAAGGTAGCATGCTTATGCATACAGGGCTAACGGGACATTCCGCAGCAACCCATATATCACCACACAGGCACACCGAGTTAACGCACGGGAGACTTGTCTTGCTATTACGCGCCAGCACCTATCTACTTATGCTTATAGGCGCCGTCGGTAACCTATACAGGAAGATGCAGGCAACGGGGGAACGTGAGTAAAAAGCAAGAAGGGGTTAAGCGGAGATGGAGGTTCCCCGGGCCAAAATAGAAGGCCACGCAGTCCGCCCATATACACTTCGTATAACCCCTGGTATCGCCATACCGCCAGTCAGCCACCTATCAGCTCAAAACCCCCCCAAAGAGCCTGAGCCCTCTAGCAACGCCAAGAAAAATTAGCCCATGACTCAACTTAGGTGAACCTGTAGGTAGGTGGATAGATGGGCAGGTAGATCCCCGGTTCTTCCTTCTCAAGCGAGGCATCTATAACCGAACCGGCCAGCACGCACGCTTAACAGCGTCCATCTGCTTCGCTCGCTCGCTAAGACATCGTCATATTCGTCATCATCCAAATCACACATATCCAAAATGGTATAGTCCCGCGCCCAGCACCCAAACACCTCTAGAAAGGCCAATACGCCAAAGAGAAAATCACGGAATATCCCATCGGTAGACCTCTCACGATTTACCGTGGCCGGCCAACACTGCACAGGATACCCACGTCACAGAAACTAAGATGGAAGCATGTCTGCGGCCTATTTCCCGCCGTCGCCGTCCTCGAAGACTCGGAACGCCTCCTCCCCGGCGGCGGCGGTCCAGGCGCGCTGGGTGCTGGGGTACTCGCTGGGGGCGCTAGACTCGCGACTCTGGCCCCCAGCCGACGCGCCATCGTCGGCGTCGCTCATCGCGTCGTCGTCGACGTGTATGTCAATGTCATGGAACCCGCTGCTTCCGGGGTCGCGGTTCTCCGCGTCCTCGATCCCCGGCCAAGGCTCGTCCTCGGGACGACCGTCCTGCCACGATTCGCTTTCGGCCATGGAGTCGTGCTTGGGATGCAGAAGCTGGGCGCTGTGCTGTTGCGCTAGGTCCACCATAGGGCTGTCGTGGTACTCCGACTCGTCATCTGCGCCTTCGCCCTCATCGTACGGATCCGTGCCGCTGCCCCTTTCTTCGAAGTCGTTGTCGTATACGATAACGCCCCCGCGAGCAGACCGCGAGTCGGCGAAGGGGGCGTTGCTATACGGTGTGGCATAATACGGCGTCGTAGCCCGCATTGCCATTTCTGGCACGGGGCTTGGCGACGACGTGCTCCAACGGGGCGTGTTTCGCGGCCTAATGGACGGCGGCTTAACGGAGGGCGAGCGGGTACTGCGACATCTTCCGCGGTTGGTTACGGCAATGGCATGCGTCGTGACGGTGACGGGTCGCGTGACCAGAGGAGAAGAGTGGCGTTCGCGGGGATAGGCGTACGACGAAAGACGGCGGTAGGCTTGAGCCGGTGATACGATATGGGGCACGTTCGGGGGCATTGACGACGTGCGGATATTGGGGGGCTTGGACGCTTTGCGTGCTTCGACTCTTCCCATGACACGTGGAGATCCCGAGCGCCGGAAATGTGCTCCGGCAACGGCGGGATAGCCAGCGAGCACACGGGGAGCCGGCGAGAACGACGTAGTCCGCAACCGCGTAGGCGGCACCTGTCGCATACTGAGGGACTGCGAGCTATTGGCACTGAGAGGCTGATCGTCGAGGCGATCGTTCCACTCCCAGCAGTCTTCCATAGCATCGGCCTCGGGGACTTCTTGGCTGTTTTGAGAGTCTGGATAGACGCGGCTGAGCTCCCGAAGACGTTGCCAGTTCCAACCGTTGTCGTACGCATCTTGATCCTGGAGGTAAGCTTCGGGATGAGTAATGAAAAGGCGGTGGACGCCCGTTGCCTTCATGACAACGCTAGAGCTGAGGAACTGCACGTCCCACGCTACAGGTGTGACCATCTCGGCCGGTGAGAGAAACCGAAGCCTCGAGTCCTTGTGTAGCTTGCGTAGGGGCACCCATGGGTGTTGCAACCCAAGGAACTTGTGAACGCGCTGATGCATAGTCGAGCCATGATGCACGTTCGCCTGCATACGCGAAAAAGTGCGGAACAAAGTCCCAAAAGCCTCATAGACGGCTTGCTGGACGCTTCGAGCATCCGGGCCGCGAACCGCGACTTTTTTGACTAGACCGCGGCTCCGAAGCCGCCTATCGATCATGCGGTCGGGTGCGCACGCTCGCGGAAGCAACCAGTCAGTGTCGAATTCGGGCCCTGCCCATTCATTCCAGCCCGGAGAGTGCGGTTCTAGCGCAGAGGAACTGTTAGGCATCTGCGTCCATTGATCGGCGTCGAGAAAGCTGCCACCAGGCGCACGCTGGCTGTTATTGAAGTCACGGGTCTCAACCCAAACACCCTTAAGCGGAAATGGGAGGAACACAACCTCGATCTCCCAGGGGTTAGTATATGAAGTGAAGGACGAGATGCCCTGCAATTGACTAAGTTGCGCTTTAAGTGATTGGAGCTCGTTGTAGAGCTCCGCGCGATCTAATACGAGACGGCTTCCGGCCGTCGAGACGGATGCGACGCTGCTTGCGGAATCATTGGGATGTAAGCGCCGAGAAACGCTGGCATGACTGCTACCGTCATTGAGTAGCTTCTCAAGCTCTGTAACACGATACTCGACATCAGTGATCCTGAGATCAGCTTGATCATGTTTGTCATGGCATTCGTCATGGCCAACGGCAGAAAACGAGGGATTCTCAAGTCTATCCAGTCGCTGCTCATGGCTCTGGACCGTGTTGGATAGTTCCCGAAGTGCCTCGGAGTCAGCCTTTGATGGACTAGCCTGGGTGTTCCTCACGGTCGCATCGGTATGTCTGGAAGACCTTGGGGTATTTGCGACGGTAGCTAAGTCATCCACGGATTGGTCAACACTGGGTTCCGGCGGATCCTCATCAACGGGTATGGTCTCCTCGTCCTCCTCCAGGAGCGGCTCACGCAGCTTAGATTTAACACCACTAAGTGTATGAAGTCCCTTTCCGGCAAATGGCTTAAGGTATCCTATCCGGGTAGACGACGTGGTGGAACTTGGTTGGGATGGAATCAAACACTGGCTGGGTATCGGGGCAAGCTTAGTTCCTTGATCCGGCTGAGACTGGATGAAATTGTCCCAACTTAACGTATCGGGTAAAGTTTCCTCGCACGCGGATGCGGCGACCACAGCTCGCCCGGCATTGGCGTCTGGCAATTGAGTAGAGAAAGAAGGGGCTTTAGAGTTAAACATATGAACATCTGTGGGCTGCCCGGTTTGAAGCGACGGTGGAAAAGACATCTCTGGGAGAACAGGTGTTAGAGGTTCTCGGGTAGCTCTCGGGCGCTCGTTTTCCTGGCCATTATTGGGAACCGCGGGCACATTGGTCGTGACGGGAGCCTGAGCTTCGCGAATATCATCATGGTAGCAGGCGTGATGCGAACACATGCAGAAGGCGGCAGAATCCACCGCGCCAGCTGCATCGCCCCCAGAGAATCCATGCGACAATCCGGTCGGGCTGCCTCTGTCTGGCCTCAGCGATGCGGCGCGACTCCAGAAGCGACGGCATCCGCATTTTGGACCATTGGTGCCATTCAGGTCGACGAAATTGCAGGGGCCGCCCAGTAGAGTTGGCGAAGCCGTGGTGACGGGTCCATCATTGAATATGTTGAAAAAGGAGCTGTTTGGGAGCGAGAAATCGTGGGCGAGTCCTGCCATTGAAGCGAGCGCTCAGTCGAGTCGGGGCATTTGATGATGATGATGGAATCGTCGGGCGGGGACGATGCTGGGGGACCGGGACCTATTTATTAGAAAATCTGGCTGGCAGCGTCGCTGATCTATTTTTTTCCGCAGAATCGTATCGTCCGTTTTATCCTGGGCGACCCTACCAGGCACTGCTGGGTCGCAATGCGAGAAATTCAGTACATGGCACTGCTTCCGTTAGTCTCATAAGCTCGAAGCTCTCACAGCTGCCTTGTCCGGGGTAACCAATCCTCAGGCGATCACGAACCGTGGATTCGGAACAACAACAACAATAAAAGCAGAAAGCGACGGCGACGGGGGATATGGGTCTCTTATATACAAAACGGCAGCAGCAAAAGTGCGCGCAACATGAAGAGCAATGCGAACGTAATGACCGAAAGATGCGGAAGGGAAAGCTGAGGTTGTGAGAGTGAGGCGCGCCTTGATGTGGCTTGGCCAAGAGGATGTGGGTGGTGGGGTTGGGGGATAAGAGAGACAACCGAGACAGGCTAGACAGGCGGCTTCAGGATATTCGGGTGGAGAAGAGGATAAGGTAAGACGCAGCAATACATACCCCAGTAAATCACGGATCTGTGACTCGAACAACCCACCCGCCTTATGCTGGATGATGTACGGCAGTCTGCATATCGCATACCCTGAAGCCCGCGGTACGGCTGCCCAATTCGAGCTGCCTGTCGTACTTCTGTCTCCGTCAAGGCGCCAGGCACATACAAGGCAGCCCTGCAGATGAATGCGACTTACACCTCCAGCTCGGCCACTTAAACGCGTCGTCCGCGGACGGCCCGTACAATAAAAGCGGAGGCATGGACCGGCCATTGGTCGAACGCGTGCAGCGGCCGGGATCCCCATTGGACGGGAGACGTTCGGGGGGCAATCCCGGTCGCGACAAACGGACGACGCAAGCTCGCTCACGCACTCACTTTATCGTGCCCTCTCTTTCGCTCGACCTAGAACAAGAATATGACATATATTTCGCGCAGGGCGGGTTTTCGAGATCCCTCACACCCGATCACACAACTCGCAGCCAGTGGTATATCCAGTGCCGCCGACAGCTCCGAAATATGACCGCCTCACTATCAAATCAATGGTGATAGTCGGCCCTACATAGGTAGGGAAAGCCCCGAGAGAGACTGTCAAGGCGTTGCGAAAATGTCAGCCAAGTTCCTTTGGTTTCCAAACAAGGAGGAACTGCGCACGCCTTACTACTTACCACTTACCATACGCCATGCAGCCCGCGCCCTTCGCAGTTCCGAGGACCCAAAAAAGGCAATGAGCTACTTTACCTACTGTAGGCCCGTATATCAGGCGACTGCAACTTCGAGTCATACGAACCTAGTTACTCGCATCAGCGCCGCCCAACCTTAGAGCCTGGTTGGCCAATTCGAGGGGTTCGTTTTTGTTATCGCTCAAAGGTTTCGGCGTTTCTCCCTTGGAGACCTACTACCCCAGTGTAGGGAGCAGAGGTTGTATCTGACGCTGTTTGCGGGCGAATATGAAGGAAACTAGTCACTGTAGGCAGACCTAGACGCGTAGGACATAATGTGTATGCATGTACTTGTTTTTATAGCCCTGAAAAGCCCACGTAGGCGAGCTCCTTTTGCCAGTGATAAGGGATTATCAGGCATTGCTCTATGCGTGCTCTGTTATCGCACATGATATCACGCGGCCCAATTTGCGAAGCGCGGCAGAGGAGGTCCTGACAAGTTGGTCGGGGAGGATAAATAGAGCCCCCCATCTATAAGCCTCTAGCTAGTAGTAGGTGTCTGTCTATCTATGTATGCTACACGTCGCCCCAGCTCCCCATGGGCCCCGTGGTGGCGATCAGCGACCCGGTGCCCACGGAACCGCCGCCGATGTCCCAGTAGTGCCGCGATGACGAGCCGCCGGCGCTGCTCTTCCTGACCCCCGACCTGTTGCGCGTGCTGTGGCTGGCGCAGCTGGACGCGGTGGCGGGCCGGAACAGCTGGACCGGGCTCGGGGGCGGCTTGAAGTTGGGGCGAGACCTCGACGCCGACACCAGGGGGTGGTGCTGGCGCACCCTCGCGACCTTGGCCGCCACGTCCTGCGTGCTGCTCGAGGTCGCGCCAACGAGGTGGTGCGATGGGTTGCCGGAAAGCCCCCCGCCGCCGCTATTACTAGTGCTGAAGCGCGGCATGAACCGCGACCGCAGGTAGCGGAAGACGAGCCTTATGTCGAGGTCCTGCTCCCACTCTTCCTGGGTGAAGGAGGCTGTCCCGCTGTTATCGGTTAGTTCTTGCGCGCCGCCGGTCGGAGCGGAGGAGCCATGTGATGCTCGTCTCTGCGCGACTTTCACCGGCCGCGTTTGGGTGCCGACTGTCGGTTTGAACTCAGGCATAGCAACTGATTCCGCGTCGTGAATTTCGCTTGGCTTCGCATCACTCGTACCCTCGGGAATCGAAGGCAGGCCAGCATACGGAATGGGCATCTGCTGTACGCGACTGAAAGTCGAGAACGCTCCCGGGTGTTCTGAGAGGTGATGTATAATTTGTCCGAGTTCTATCGCGATTCGTTCCAGCATCTTGAGTTGCCAGCTGTGATCCCTGGTATGTTCTATGCCGGAAGATTTGTGGTGCTGGGGGGACTGCATGGCCGAAGCTCTTGGCGTCGAAATGGGCTCCTCTTCGTTGGGTAAGGCTTCACCAAACAATATGGCAAGCGTCTCGTCGTCGATACCCAGGATGTCACGAACGACCTTCCGGGTAATCCGTCCCCAGATGGTCCCGCGTCCGGCCTCGGAATCACTTGCGTTCTGGTCGTGCCACTCGTCGCCTTGATCTTCTTTATCTTCCACGTTAAATGCTGTTGTTGCATCCTCACTTGTCCTATCGACTGCGCGGGCACCTGATCCGCTGGCGGTTGATCGACGCCGCCTTTTGGTTTCTTTCTGGATTTCCTCTAACAAAAGCCGACTTTGTTCCAGCCTCCATGACTCTATCCTACGCATCTTGTCCATCTCCCGGGCTTCCTCATCTTCAAGCTGAGCTTGCGCTAATTCGAAACTTTCACGTCGCCGCCTCACCCGGCGAGGATTATACCGCTCGAAGGCATACAGCCTGTCCTGGGCGTCAGGTCCCATTCCCTCCTGCTCCAGTCGAAACGAGCCAAGGCCATCGTGGGTTGGTACCACCGGTGAATTGTGGGGATGGGTCTGCGTTGAACTGAATATGTTCGGATTCGAGCGGAACTCTGGTAGGTGGCTATCGAGGCTATCTAACTCGGCATCATCCTCGGCCTCGTCTAGAGCATCGAGCAAACTAGCGGAACGATGTTGTCCCACGCTAAAGTCGGACCGCGCGGGAGTGTTCAGGCTTCCGATATCGCTTACTCTCGAGCGACCGGCCGTGATGTTACTCTTACGGGTAGGGGTCAGGTACGAGGACGCTGTGCCGACATCCGTTCCGGGCGAAAACAGCACCCAGGTTTGGGAGTCTTCGACAGGCTGAGAGCTCTGCTGTGGGAGGATATTGGTATCTTCACCATCGGGCGGAGGACGGAAGACCCGCTGCGAGGCTTGGCGTGCTGTCTGATGAAATGCCATATCGAAGGCGGAAAGGTAATACCGACGAAGCGATCACGAAACAGTGGTTTGCCCAGCTGGGAGAGCCCGTCCAGTTGGGTGGAGAAGTGCTTTAATACGTAGGACCACCGACGCTGGAGTTGGCCGAGTGGGGCTTTGCCCGGCAGAGTCCGTGAGCGAGTCAAGAAAAAAAAAATTAAGAAGGCAAGACGAGGTTTGCAATAGCGCCAAATAAGGTGTAGCCGAGTTGGTATGGGAACGATGACAGTCGGTGTTGCTGACTGTAGTCCGTCCTTGGAGCGGTTATACTTCGTAGACCAGACCAGATAGGGGTTGACTGGAGCCAAGGAGTGGGATGGGGTAAGATGTCAACATGTTATAATGGTAAGATACACCGACCCAGGAGCAAAGATGAGGAAGGAGATCAAGCAAAGGGAGGAGACAGAGATAGTCCAGAGAGGGCTGGAGCCCCAAGCCGGAGAGGAATCGATACGGAGGCGGTGTCACAATGTCCTTATGATGATCGCGTGTACATCGTAAGTCGGGTGTTGATTGATTCGGAGAGGCTCGCCCCACCAAGACAAACAAAACCAAGCAAATTTGATAAGGTTGGTGTGTCTATGATGTGATGGAGAGGAGCCGGGGGAACTCTTGTCAAAGTCATCCTTGCAGTTCCAATCCAACCCCGACGAAACTGGGTTAAATCTTTCTTCCTTTGTATGCGCGAGCGCATCCAACAATGTTCAAGAATTCCGTTTGTTACAATAGCCAAACAAATAAACGATCCGAATTTCGGACAGCCTCTACCAAGCTAGGTACATAATGTAAAGACATTCTGACAGGGAGGGAGGGTGCTTTGATGCTATCAGCATTATGTAGTGCCTTATCTGTTATCGCATCGGTATTGTTATGAGTCGCCGCTTATCGCGCATGCCGTGCGCTACTTACTGCAGTGAGGAAGGCGTTCTAAATCCCCCCACTGTCTGGGCATGAAGCGATACCAAATTCTCTTTAGGAAATGAACGAGGGGGACACCATGCATGAAGGGCCAAATAAGTCCGCCGGAAGAAAACAGCGCACACATAGGTCTCTAGACATACAATGTGGGGGTCGCCTGACGGAGGGAGACTGGTGGGCCAGTAATCGAACGATACGCAGGTTTATGCAGTGCAACCGAATGAATATATATATAAGCCACATAGTACCTGCAGTTCCAACGCCGAAATATATTCGACATCGCCGGTAGGGTTATGATGGATGTCTCGTCTTTCTAAAGAAACCCGTTCCTTTTCTACCTTGCTACCTTGAAGCCTCCCCCAGCCTAGAGCTTTCGCACCTCGTGACCGCTACTAGAGACTAGTGTAGTCACAAGATAGTTGTAATGGAGCTACATGACGGCTGTCATGGAACGCGGCCTGTGGTTCATTAGGCACTCCACTCTTTTCATTTTTCCAAACATGGTAGCGATCAAGGATTCCTCGTGCGAGATATGTACCTTTCAAGGAGAGGCGCTTGCCATAGTCAACGTAAGGGGACCGATGATCATCACAGGGTTACGTCACTTCTGATCCATTCCAAGGCTAATGGTGCAAATGCAAGTCCGTATTGACTGTCAACCAACAGTGCTATGGCAAACCAATTATACGCCAGCCCTCAACCCAGATATGCTTCTTTGCATTCGTAGACAACCTTTCAAGCCTCGGAGAAAGCCTCGGGGAAACGCTTCATGTTGTACTCCAGGGGGCCGTGGTTGGTGAGGAACTGAACATAAGCACCATCGACCTTGACGCGACCAGCGGCCTTCTTCTCCAGGTACTCATCGCGGCGGAGAGGGGTGAAGCCCCAGTTCTTGGAGATGATGATCTTTTGTCTGCCGGGGAACTTGTACTGGGATCGTCGGAGAGCCTCAAGAGCGTGCGCACGGTCTGGAGAGAGTCCGTCAGCATCGCGAACTAGATAGCGGTATATCGTGATGACATCAGTGACGCCATATACGACAGGGTTACTTACTGGAGTCACGGGTGCGCAGGCTCATGATGATCTGACCGATGTTGACACGGGCGACAGTTCCGTTGGGCTTGCCCCAAGCACCACGCATACCAGTCTGCAGTCTATCGGCACCGGCGCAAGACAACATCTTGTTGATACGGACGACGTGGTACGGGTGGGCACGGACACGCAGGTGGAAGCCTTCCTTTCCGGTGTTCTTGACCATGTACTTGTTGGCGCAGATACGGGCGGCTTCGAGAGCCTCGGAGCTCAGCTGCTCGTACTCGTTGGACACGAGGTGGACGCAGAGAGGGAAGTCATCGACCTTGGCGCGCTTTCGACCCAGATCGAAGATCCGGATCTTGGGGTCGGGGACACCACGGTTGAACCGGGACTTAGGATACGGCTATAATCGCATGCTGTCAGTGACCATCGTCTCATGATACTTTTTCTTCCTCCCCCCAAATAACTCCTCTTGAATGTAATGGCAACGGAGGGAATGTCGAAGGAGCGAAATCATGAGAGTCGTCGTCAAAGTCCAACCGCTGCTGGGACCCGTCGCAAGCGCCCACAAATTTTCCCGTTTGGAAATTCGGACATAGTGAATATTGCATGATATTTAATCCGTGCTTACCTTGTTCTTGCAGTATCGGTAGCATCTCGCGGGACGACGGGCCATCTTGACTGATTTTCTGATGAATCTGTCTTGACGTAGATGGTTGTTGTGTTTGGGGTGGGAGATGGATAGATGATGTCGATTGGGACCCTCCTCAATTTTGAAAGAAGTCTCTCAAGAGATAGGCAGAGGCGAAACTCCCCCAGACTTGATTTCAAAGCATCGGAGTCACTTTCCGTGGCGGGTGGGCGGGCTTTCTTTTTTCGGTTTGGCGATTGGTCCGTGCTTTCCTCGCTGACAATCGAGAGATAGCGGGGCTGATTAGGGCTAACTCGTCCATTCTCCCGATTTTGTGCCCACTGCCCGCAACCGACAGTGCAGTGACCAATCAGCGGCAAACATGAGCTTATAGTGGGTACCATGCAATTGTTCCGACTTGCGACCTTCAAAACTCTACAAGGTAGTGACAAAAGTCAGTGTCTGAAGAAACAATTTCACAAACTCTCAACGACAAGTCAAACCACCTTAACAACCGACCGACGACCAGAGCCGACGAAAGTTAATCAACACAGTCACAATGGCCCCGAAGAAGAGCAAGAAGGATGGTAGGTAGATTTTGGTACACTGCGATCGGCTAAGAACTCCGCTGACTTCGTTCAAGCCAACAGCATCAACTCCCGTCTGGCTCTTGTCATGAAGTCCGGCAAGGTCACTCTCGGATACAAGTCGACCCTCAAGGCTCTCCGTGGCGGCAAGGCGAAGCTGGTGATAATCGCTGGCAACACTCCTCCCCTCCGCAAGTCCGAGCTGGAGTACTACTCTATGCTGTCGAAGGCCCCTGTTCACCACTTCAGTGGCACCAACGTACGTATACGAATGAATCCCTTTCCTACTATTCAAACCCCTTTGCAATCTTCGCCACCGACAGACCTGGCGTCTGTTCGGTGCTGCCCTGCGAAAAAGTCTTCCGCAAGACTTTGGAGGGTAATTCAGTTTGGCTAACTTGTCTTTCTGCGCAGATTGAACTCGGAACCGCATGGTATGTGACTACGCCGACTAACTAGGCTACGATGACGGGCTCGAGGAACTAACGCACAACAGTGGTAAACTCTTCCGCACTTCCACCCTGGCCATCCTGGATGCCGGTGACAGTGATATCCTTGCCGACCAGCAATCCTAAATGAGACACGATACCACACTCGGACGGCGTTCAGGCTTCGGATCTCGGTAAAAAGGGAATGCAGAGCGCATCTGATAGGGCCAGCCCAAAGAGGCGGTCGATTCGCATCCTGCATGATGCGCAATATAACTTCAGCGCGGTCGCGCCTAGGATTACTTGAAGTAGTCAGATAGACCAATGCGTAGTGTCGACCTAGGAAGAACCCGCTCTCGGGCAAAGAACAAGTGATACCCAACTATATTCGTTCGTTGCTTCAGTTACATGGAAGACGTAAGGATGTGCAATATGTCTGGCCTCTGAGATTTAAAATATTGTTGCACTTGGCCCCCGATTGCTCTATGCTATTGTGCGTCTGCTCTCAGATTCCTGGGAGACGTATCCCCTTAACCATTTCATGCCAGACCCGTACAAGGCTGGCTGGAGTAGAAAGGTAGTACATGCCTATAATAAGACCTACGCCAATAATTCAAGAAGTTAATGAAGATAGTAAGGGAAGCCTGATGCGAGTCAATGGGAGATTTCCCAGCACGCTTCTAGATAGTCGATCCCAAACTGGATCACGATTCAAGCAAGTAACAGACCTGCCCTAGTATGCATGCACGTAGCTCAACGTGCCTGCCTGCCTGCCTGCCCTCCTCGGAGACCGACCGCCGGGCAGCCTATTGGTCGATTGGCCCAGCAGTCACCATCATCATCATCACTCACGACACCTACCTACCTCCCTACCTGCTACGCTCCCTTTCCCTATGCATGGCACCGACAAGCACCAACCAGCGCCGAGTATCAGCAACAACATCCCCTTGGGACCTATCAGGTACCTACCTAGCTACCTACCTTCCGCTGTCTAACTTAGGTAATACGGCGTCCGATAAACCAGATCTAGGCGACTCTGGTTTCGTTCGTTTTGGGACAATAAAACCACGTAGAAGGAGGGAGGATATCTGCCTGTCTGTATGGATGTAAAGCATACCCAACCTTACTCCGTACTGAGTACGTAGTATCGCCAGTCACGAGGAGACACACGAGGCACGAACAAGACAATCCGTCACCACCATCTTACTGTTCCATGTCAACCGGGAGAACGAAAGAAAAGATATAAGGAATAAATGGAAAGATGATCATTCCCGCCGCCGGAAGTAAGCACGCCAGGCAAGGCAAGGTAAGGCAAGGCAAGGAAGCAAATGAGACGCGAGCTTCTTCTCTTCTTCTCCCCCCTGTGCTATATACATCTTGCCTGTCTTGCCTGCCTACCTGCCTGCCTGTCTGCTTCTTCTGCCTCCCAATCTATCTACCTAATACGTACGTGACGAGCTACCTACCTAGCAGGGGTACCCAATGATAATACTAATCGCTCCTTGCATGCTTTCTTCTTCTTCTTCTCGTATCCGCGCCTGTTTCTCTCCCTTTTCAATTTTTCTTTAAAGCGTCCGTTCGTTTCGTCGGCATTGCTCGTTAAATCGTCGTCGTAGAATGGAGTCGTAGAACGGAATGATAAGAACAAACATGTATAGACTTCGAAGCCACCCCTCAGCTAACGGCATGGGCCGACTCCCCAACCGCCACATTGGGGGGGATTACCCTATTCCCTACTTGCTGAAACCCTCCCCTTTCTCCAGCAACAGCCACCGGGGGTGGATGGATCACGCACGGGGCAAGCCCCCTACTCCCTGATACTCTCGCTCGGGGCATGGTGGGTATCGTCCTTCTTGGCCCAGGGCGCCCAGCCGATCCAGCTGGACCGCTTGTTGTTCTGGGCCTCCTTCTCCTTCGCCTCGGCCGTCTCCTGGACGAGCCGGAGGGGACGGGGCTTGTTGCCCGTGAAGGTGGCGTTCTTCTCGCCGCCGCGAGGTGGGCTCTGTGTGATGCTGGCCGCCGTCGAGGACGCCGCTGTCGTCGTCCCGTCGCCGGCACCCGACGCTGAGTCGCCGCTGACGCTGCTCGTCTCGCTACGCATGCTGCCGGGGAAGTTGCCCGTGGCGCCCGAGCCTATGCGCGGCGTCGACATGCCCGACGATGCCGAGAAGAACGACTGCGAGTGTCGCGAATTGCTGAACGTGGGGGACAGCGGTCCGTCGGGCCCCTTGTACATGGCGTTGACGACACCCGCTGCCCCCACAAACTGCTCGCTCATGGGCCGACCGGGGAAGCGGCGCGCGCTGCTCTGCGACCTGCCGAGCATGATGGGAATCCGCGGTGCCGTCTCAGGGTTACTATGCGCCGACGGTTGCTGCGGCTCGACTGGCTGGGCGGCCTTTGCCATGGAGATGGGTCTGGGTTTCGGTCGGTTGCCACCAATGGCCATGGACTTGGCGCGTTGAAGGAAACCGCCATTACCCTGCGACTCGGGTGGCGGAGCCGGGGGTTCCTTGTGGACATCACCGCTGGGCTTGGCGTCAGAGGATGTATCGAGGATGTGCTCAAACTCTTGGTGCTGCAGGAGACGCTCGATGATCTTGTTAATATAGAGCGTCAAGGCCTTGTTCTGATCTTTTACTGCGCGTAGTTCCGTTTCTAGGCGGCGAATATGTTCTTCCGTCTCTGCAGAGTCGTCGCCTACAGAGCCCAGCTCGTCTGCCAAACTGGTGCCCGTGTTCGCTTCTGCGGTGACACTGCTTGGACGTTCGCTGTTTGAACGACCTTCGAGTGCGTTGAGGGCATCCTGATTAGCAGACACGCCCATGTAGCTGAAGTCACCCTTGCCGAAATCGCCGTGGAGTGTCTTTTCCTGCAGAAGCAGCTGGTAGGATTCGTTATCTTCCATTAGTCGTGCATTAGCCATGCGAGCTTCCATGAGTAGTCGCTCGACTTCATGCAGGCGTCCGCCGCCTTGGTTCTCCGACTCGACAAGTTTGATCTGTGCCTCGGCCAGCTCAAGGCGTAGCGATTCGATCAGCTTGTCTTTCTGAAGCAGAAGTTTTGAGCTGTTTCGGGAATCGCTTCGCTGGATGGATGAGGGAGGGGCAAAGTTCCCGCTTTCTACGCTGGGGGAAGCGGTCGCTATTGTGCCCAATCAGTAAAGCGGTCCTAGACATGACACGCGAGATGCAGAAAAATGCAGAGCAGGTACCCACATTGTCTTGTTGGCCGGTTCTCCTCGTCAGCATTTCTCTGGTTGAGCGTGTCCTTTAATCTGTTAATGACAGCCTGCATCTCCTCTTCTCTGTTGGACATCTCCTCCTTCTCCTTCAACATAGAGCTCCTCTCAGCTTCGTATATAGTTTCCATTTCACGCATCTGTCTTGCAGCTTCCCTCTTCTCATTTTGAAGGGCCTCAATCTGCTCCTCACTCTCGTGCACCCTCTCCTCGAGTTTGACCTGTTCCTTTAGGGTCTCGTCCAACCTCGACTGGAGAACTTCGGTTTGTTTCCTATATTGCTCGGCCGCGGCGTCGGCCTTAGCTAGTCGTTCTTTCAAGTCATCGATCAAGGCGATGGCCTCGGCGCGTGCGTCGCTGTCGACATCTGAGGAATGACTCAGTGAAGAAGAAGCCCGATGGGTTGCAGCTGCACGAGCCGACATCGCAGTACCGCCTCTGAGCGATGCCCTTCGCGTCGGGGTGGTGCCGAGGGTGCCAGGTGCAGGGGACGTGGACGTGTTGGATCGTTGTTGTCTCGGAGTCGAGGGATGGTTGTCGGTCAAACTGGGACTAGAAAGCCGACCGTTGACGGCGGTAGAGTGCGGCGGCTTTTTTGTTGTGGCGGACATTGTTTCGTCCGACGAACAAAGGATTTACAGTCGGTGAAGGGTAGGTACAGATAGGGGAAGGAAATGTATGGTATATATTGCTCGGTTGGGGTTGAGGTATGTCTCGCGTTTATGTCGATATATCATCAATCACTACTCTATAGCGGAAAGGAATGCGACGCGGGAAAACAGTCGTCGGTTGTTGCTACCTCAAGAATGAGGAATGATACATTGTTATGCAAGGTAAAGGCAAAGGCGGTGGTGTTGGTGGTGTGGTTCAATCATTCGTTCACCGTTTCGGAGTTTGTTGCTGATACCAGTTGACCCTCCCCCCCCGTCTCAGACTCCTACGGGGATACACCGTTACAATTGGTGGAGATCCTTTTCCTTTACGGCTTAGCGCCAAGTATTAGCTATTTTTGTTTCTACAATTCAACAACCATCCCGATACCGCATAAAGTTCTTACTTAGTACTAAGATGGTCATATGTAACACAAACATTCAGCTGGTACTTTCTCCTTGCTTTTTCTGTTTTCTCTCGAGGCGCAGTTTTTAATAGGGAATGTTCAGATTCTGCCTAGCCACGTGTTTGCATATGAGGGCTGTACAGAATGTGTCTGCTGATGCTACAAAGGAGGATAATTGTGGGCACAGCTCCGCAACTCCAAGTCCCTGACTTTCACCAATGTGGATTTACCGTCCAAGTTGGTGTCTAGCGCTCTTTCCGACTCCTCTTTAGTTGAGCTAGTCGAGGTAGGTTAAAGGGGTGAGAAAAGGGGTCAAGACAATGCATGAGCTCGGATTCCGCGATGCCGTTATCACAGACGATATCGACAGAGACAGTTGCGATGACTGCGAATGTCGCGTCGCGTAGTAATACCGGCGCTACTATCGACACATTACGTCAGGGGGGCCCATATTACTATCCATGCTTTTGGCTTCTGAAACCGCTGACGAATGGCCCTGGGAGCCTACAGTAGCATAAAAGAACTCCAACAGGAAATCTTCCTGTTGGTCAGAGCAATGTGAACACCTTGTCTTTGCGATTTTATCGCTGAGACTCTAGTGCTTGTGTATGTATATTGCTTGCTCCCTATTACCATCTAAATGGGGGAGTATGGAAAAATCACTGATTAATACATCTCCCTAGCTTCCGCAGGATCACGTGACACCAGCCCCTTAAGTAATCTACTAGGTACAGCCTCGGACTACTTCCCTGGAGCCGACCTCAGTCTTCAGGCGAGACTATTAGGTGAATGAGTTTTCGAGGTAAGAATTCAAAGTTGTGACTGGAAGAGCTCCCAGAACGAGCTTGGGTTCGGGTATAGTCTCACGGCCTACTGTCATTAACCTTATCTCGTACGGCACACCTAGTAATTGCTTCACAAGTTCTAGTCATCGGTTGCTTGTGTTCCGGGGGAATCTCACTGCACCAAATCAGCGCTACTGTACCATCGTGACATTCTGCCACAATGATATATCTTGACTACAGGGTCTTTTCCATGTCCCGAAACGATGGCTCTAGGGGCTCAACCCAACCCTAGACAGCGAATTACAGTAATAGCACCATAAGTTCCGCTTGTTCCGTTCGACTATATAGCAATGGTCGAGATATCACTAACTCCCTGCCCCAGACACCCCGACATTCTCGACAAGATGTGTCATTCATAAGCAAATTGTACTTCCTACTAGCCAAGCATGGACTCGAGTACGACTCCACGGCCTTCGTTTTGGATAGCACCGATGAAACGCTGAAAATATATTAGCCTTCTCTGTTCCTCCGTTCCGAACTAAAGCGAAAACACCTTTATTGGATCTGTCATACCTTCTCATGCCTGTCGAACTCCTTGACCGTGTCTCTAGATAATTTCTTGAGCTCCTCTTCCAATTTGTTAGAGGTGCTATCAGCAGATCCCTCAATCGAAGTCGTCAGTTTCACCCAGTTCGAACTGTGCACCTTGCTACCGTCGGACGCGGAGCGGGGGAATAGCTCGTCACGGAGAGTTTCAATATCCGCCTGTGCTTCCTCCCAGGACGCCCACAGGGAGTCGAGGCTCTCCGCCGTGCTTTCGAGTCTCTTCTCGAAAGATGTAATCGCGTCTTTGATAGGGATGCTTACGGTGCGATGCTGTCCGTCAGCACCCTTGGCCGAATAATCAACAACCTCATCTGAAAGAGGTGCATGTATCTGGGCGCTCTGATTTGCTAGACTCGCCAGCTTTTGGTGCTCAGACTTAAGAGCGTCGTTGACCTCGATCGTAAGCTCTGCTTGTGCCTTTTCGAGTTGGTCCATGGCCTTTGAGTAGTGTTCGGTTCTAAGATCTACGTAACCATCTTCTCAAGTATTAATACGACACTTTCCTGGGCATATGTCCACGACTCCGCAGGCGGCTTGCTCGGGAGAGCCCCCCATAGCTTGGTCAAGAACGGTGAATGGGGAGGATGAATACAGTATACGGGTTGAACGGGAACTTACTCTTGATTCTGGCCGCCAAGGGATGTTCCGGCGGAGGAGACGGGCTGCCACGATGGCGTCGATCATGCGCCGAGCCGCCATATGCTTCCTCCTCGCGGTTCGTGTAGGCAGGATATCTATAAAAGAGAGGAGCAATGGAGGCGCGTGGTCTAAGTTTGGGAGAGCGCAGGTGGGGATCGATTTCATCGTCGTCCATGAGTCGCAGACTTCTCAGACCCTCATTCGGTATATCAGCACGCCGTTTTGAAGGACGGATGCGCACACCCTCGTCTTCATTACTGTCGAACAAGCGCCGTTTCAAGTTCGTGGTACCTTGTGTTGCGTCACTTTCCAAGGGGCTCGGATTCTGCATCCCATAAAGACGGGCAAACATCGTGGGCGGGATTACAGTCTCACACTCGCGGTTATACTGCCACAACTACTCCTTATTGACGGAAGCATGAAGGGTTTCGAAAAAAAAAAAATCTAGACTGTACTCGACACGACTTTGACTAGGGAAGAAGGGGGTAGGATCAGCTAATGATTTAAGAGCGCAGTGGTCCTTACAATCACGACTATGAGCAAAAGGAAGGCGAAAGAATTGCATCTGCGGAGATGCTGTTAAATGAGGACTCCGGAAGGTGGCTTTGCTTGAAATCCTCTGGGAAGGCACGGCTGTCGGGGAAAACTATTTGCGCCGGTGATGGCTTCCTTGTGAACCATGAAGGGCTCGCTACTTCTTGAAACCCTTACAACTTTTCAGTAATCCGACAAGTGAAGGTTAAGATCCCCTAACCGCACAAGCAAATATTGTTCAACACCGTTTCCCGACAAAAAAGGGGAGCCATTGTCAACACGGCGATAAGTACCGGCTCGACTATGATCCTACCGACACCATAGACGCTGGCTATGCTAACATACCTCACTATGAAGTACTAGCTCAATTACTCTTAAGGACATAATGTTGCCTACGACATACTCTCTCAGAAATGTTCTTGTGATTCTAAACCACAGCATTTTCTAAAGTCGCATCCTTCTTCTGCAACTTCTGTGACTCATATGTCCTTCTCGGCACCATGGCTTTGACCCCCGATACAACTGGAGTCCACACCTGACGGATAAGGCCAAGCCTGTCAGCCAGACATGCCATGATAATCGCGACGACGTACGTAACCAGAGCAACCGCAATGGTGGAGTCTCTGTATACAGCGATCGTATCGGCCATCTCATTTTTGTTGAAGAACTGGGTGCTGAAGACGGTCTGTTTGCACGGTTAGATCCTCGAGCCTCCTAAGTAAGTCACAACACCGTGGAAATACTTGCCGCGATGAAGCTCGGAGGCAGGAACACGACAGTCACGATCGTGAAGGCGAACACATGGCGCGCCATGGCCGTGGAACGAGCTGCCTCGAGCAGTGCTGTTGCATTGAATAACTATGCGGTACGGTTAGTGTGGATCGGACATAATCGCGTTCATGTCACCGAAGTGGGCTGGCTTACACCGTCCCTCAAGCTCTGCATGTCCCCCGAGAGCTCCGTGATTCGGTCCAGCAGTCTCTTCTCTGCGTCCATCTGCCGCGCCTCGACGACGTCCCAGTTGGCGCGGAGGATCCTCTTCGAATTCTCGCGCAGGGCCTCGTCATGATCGTCCTTCCACGACAGGTGGCTTGCCATATTGGGGTCGGAAGCCATCGCTTGCAGGTCTCGCCCGGTTTCGCGGATCATGTCAGAGAAGATACGCAGCATCTGGATCACCTCGAAGTAGAAGCGCGACCGGATGAACGAGGCATCGAACATCATGCTATCTTTGGTATTCGGGTCCATTATGTCTTCCATCTGACGAATGGCATTAGCAAATTGCGGCCCGTTCGACCGTTGAGCGCATTTTGTTGAAACGCACCTTCACCCTCACGCTATTATCCAGCTCGTCGAGGCAGCTGGCCCATTCTCGTTCCCAGAAGGGAATAAGGTAGAAGATGGCGGCCTGATAAGCCATCTGCCACGATGCTGGCCCTTCAATTCTAATCCCAGACGTCTTCCAGTTCTTGGAGTCCTCTTCTGTAAACGGAGTAATTTCAGGAAAATCGTTGAGGACCATTATCCGGAAAGAGGGCATGCCGGATTTGTAGTTAAAATCAGAGGCAAGACATACAACTGAGAGTCTCTTCTCCGCGAAACGCCTCTCCAATCCTTTGAGCAGCGAAGGGAAGACGCCGGATTGACGAGTTGTTGCTAGACCTTTCGGTTTTGTGTGGGACGGAATCGGGAAGTGGTGTGGTAAGTGTCGGTTTCCCGTTAAATAGCAGTCGGAGGGCACATCTCCATATTTCAACCCCATGAAGCTCGGATCTCGCGACGAGAAGCAACGGATTTCATGACGTCTATAGAAGGAGAATCTCGGGGGTTCTGGTTCTGCACCTGATCCGTCATAATCGGGTTCCCCCAAGAGGCAGACTCGTTTCCTTAAGTGCAGCGGCTTCCACGGGCCTGCGAACGAGCACAAGGTGTCGAGGGCGATGGTGTACTGGTTGCCATCATCCAGTGTATCTGAAAAGTTCAGACTACTGCTCATGTCCCAAGGGTGAAGCAGGAGCGCCGAGAGGAATGCTATCTGATCGAAATTTATTGCGCCTTCGTGACAGGGGTTAAGCAGCCTGCGCTTGTTAGAGACTGGTATTTACCGACCTTTCGGTTCTTACCATATCTTTCCCGGACTGATGACCTCCTGCAGTTCACGAGTTAGCGTATCGGCCAGCAATGAAGGTTATGGGATTACTCACATGAGTGAGCTGTGAAAGAGGGACACCTGCTGTCCTCAACCCTTCTTCGACTTCAGCATGGAGCAAAGGACGACCGAATCGGCCGCATTCCATGTTACCTTCCTTTAGATAATATAGGTATAGGAGGCTCCACGAAATTTTGAACTGCTCCAGTCGGACCTTCCATCGAATACAGATCTTGCCATCGATTTTAATCCCTTGGGCCAGATCTAAATGCCAATCTGTCTCGACGATGTGCTTCGCCTCCTCGGGCTTTAGGTGGCGTCTCACGGCTGGTGTATCCCTCTCCGGCCATTTTAGGTATGGTCTCTTAGCTGTTTTAAGCTGATGAAAGTCATTGTGATGGACCCTAAGAACCGAGTCCTCAGGTCCCTTGCAGCTGAAAACCGCCTGGTGGCTCTGAGCCATCTGGTCGTCTACCTCTTCCGTCCATTCATTCGACGAGCAGAACTGCGACAGGAAATATTCTCTGAAGGCACCCATTGCAGCCTCGTTTGGACAGTGGTTCCTTGCAAGATCCAGAATTTCTGCATCATCGTATAAGGCATATATGGGTGCAGTTACTAAGTCGCCCATCGGTTTTGGCGGGTGTTCCTGCTGCTCCGGTATTCTCTCCTTCAATAATACCTTCAATAACTCTTTCAAGTCCCTCACTTCTGCGACGAGTGTCGCGATCCCGCTCGATTCGTTCGTTCTCGGGACATCTTTGGAGCTCTCGGCCGGCCCCGGTTTGGGGATGTTGAAAGTGAATTTGTCCTGCGCATCTTCCGGGTTCCCAAATGAGAAGTCCGGGGATTTTCCAGCATCGCCAAAGAATTTAGGGGTTGCGGGTGCCATGGCGAGCACACAGTACGGGTGTGCCTTCTTTCCCGCATGCTTGATTGATACCGAAGAGACAGCAAAAGAAGACAAAAATATGGGAGCAGTATTTATGCTGGTAGTGCCAGTAGGCCACAGACAGTGAGACCCCGGGCGCCTATTTAGCTACGTAGGTGCCCAGTGTAACGTCGAGTCCTCGAGCTGCTCGAATCACATAGCGAGATGATGGGGCGAGCCGCTGCGGGATGTTGGCGGCTAGAGAGGGGCACTGCCCATCGTGTAACGCATCCACAATATCGATGCGACGTTCTCATGCGCCCTCGGGGCCGTATTCCCTGGTTACTGACGTTGCCGGATCCAACATACATGAATGCAGGCTCAGCTGTGTGACTGCGTGATGCGCCGAACAGGCTGAGTTATCACGGAGCCAATCGTGATAGAGACAGGCATTTTAGGCAACCGTTTCGCGTGCAATAATATGGGATGGCCTTGTTGCACTTCAAATTTCGCCGGATCGACGAAGTAACTGGTCATTGTAAGCGCGACTGGCCGGAGAAAACCACACTTTAATGAACAATGCGGCGATACTCGGTCTCAAGCAAATGGGGTAAAATAAGTAACGAAAATGTGGAGCCGCTGCAAATACTAAGATACCAGGATTATCTCGGGCAGGCGCTAATCAAAAAAAATAACGCACTACTCCAACTAGCTTCAAAATCGCACTCTAAATACTATTATCATAATAATTTCACTTCTTCATAACTTAACAATATCGATAACGATAATATAATATTTTTACATCATTATAAAAAGCAAAACTTCGCAATTATAATAAATATTTTTCCCATCATTTTTTTTTAATTCCTGTACACTTTTTGCGTAATAACAATAAACGCTAATAATTTACCTCAGCTAGCTCAGGCCTCCCTGGCTCGTTTTCCTAATTTCTTCAAAGTTACTCAAGTACCGCTTTATAGTATTAAATATTAATTAATTAAATCCTAAATCCCCGTAACGAGCCAGCAAAACCTAAGTTGTAGTTATACGAAAAAAGGGTCCATTTAATATATTTGCTTTTTTAAAAAAACGAAAATCTGTAATAATTTAACAATTAGACGTTTTCTGTAATTATATATATATTTATACGGTTATTTCGATCATGGTATATTATTAATATTATTTTAGTCTTAATTAAGACTTATTTGCCACTTTTAAACCTTAACGTATGTAATAGTTGCAGCCCGAACCCGTTATGTTTTCGTTACCGTTATTAAAATACGATAAATCCGAATTTTCCTAATTTTACCGCGTTACGCCCTTAGAATAAAATATACGTACGCGTATATTAAATTTTTAGTATTAATATAAAAAAATTAATATAATATTTGAAAATTTTATTCGTAATTAGGTTTTTTGTAACGATATAAACCGAATTACCAGTTTAACCGTTCGGATTAACCGGTTAATTAACGTATTAAAAAAAACAAATACGTAATAAATTATTAACATACGAAAATTAACAAAAGTTTATAATTTTTATTAATTAGGACTTTTTTATACGAAAATATTACGACATATTATAGGGTAAGCTTGTAATTTTTACAAAAGGTTCCGGATTCCGCCGTTCGCCGGAGAATTTATTACTCGATATTAATACGATTTATATTACCTTAAACGAAAGTGAATAATTTGTAAAAACTTTAGCTTTTAACTGGTTTAAATTTTTAAATTAGATAATTATATACCTAAAGAAAAGGTAATAATTATATAATACGAAACGGAAAACGAAACGGTCTCGTAATAATAACGATCCGGAAATTCCTATATATCCTTTTTTTATAATTTTAATTATTATGGTTAAGATAATTTCCAAAATTAATAATAATTATTTGCTTTATTTATTAAGTAAATTTTTATTATTTTCGGATATATTACGGAATAAAATTAATATATTAAAAAGGTTAAATATTTGCGAAAGTTATTATACGTTAAATAAAAATATAAACCGATCGTTAAAAAAAGCTAAAATAACCGTATTAATTTTTTTATAATAATACGGTTTTAATTAAAATAAGCCATACTTTACCGCCAGGTATAATAAGACGATATCGTATTTTAATACAATAACTTTAATATTTAGAATTATATCCGTAATATAACGTTTCGATACGGTTCCGTTATACGGAATATTATTACCACTTTTACCTGTTATTATAACCGTATTTTTAAAAAAAAAATTAAAACAATTTATATTCCGTCTTAATTAACATTATAAAATAAAATAATTTTACAAAACGCTATAATAATATCTGGTACTACTTAATACTTCCCGTTAATTCGTAATTAATATTATCCGGACATTATTCCTTATTTTTATTAATACGTTTTATAAACATAACAAATAAGAATTTCCCGGTTTTCTTAAATTAAAACGTATACTATATAATAAACGCCGTTTGATTTCGTTAAATACAGTTAATAAAAACGAAAATATTATCGACGGTACCTATAACGTTTATCGAAAGATTTTCCAAGTAATATATAAATTTAAAAAAAAAAACAATCTTATCGGTTTTCGAAACGCCTTTATCTTATTTATGCAAGGTAAAGTGCCATTGAGGTATCTAGCTAGCTATGTACAGGAACTTTATCTTATTTATAAAAATTAAAAAATAACTAATTATATCCGGAAAATACAGGCTAATTAAACCGAAACAACCGATTTATATAATAAAAAATAATAACTCCTTTCCGTTCCTACCTTATTCCATATACAAATAAACTTTTTATTTATATTTATACGTACTTATTAACCTAATAATATAAACGGAACATATATAACGCAAACAACCTTAAAAATAAACCATTAATTTTTAAATAAAATAACATAATTATATCAGAAATTACCTAAATTTTACTTTCTTAAACCTTTTATCCTTTATATATATAACGTTCGTATATTCGCGTTATTTTTACAGGAATTACGCATTTAACACGAACCACTTATAAAAAAAATATCTAGCGTATACGGAATTGCCAAAAATATTTCGATCGAAAATCTTTTTTCGAAAGCTTAATTTACCGAGTTTATGGAATATATATACTCCCGGTTAACTATCGCCGAATTCGAAACTATCGCGTATAATATAGTTTCTAAATATCTTAATCGCGCTAAATAAATAAAGGAAATATCGTAAAATCCTAATTAAAACGCGCTAATAAACAAGGATCTTTCCGACGAAAATCTTTTATCGTTATTTATTAACAATACGTTACCTGGTAACATAAATAAAACAGCAAACAGCTCGTAAATATTCCATCTTTTAACTAGGAAATATAACTTATTTATATTACTTTTTAAGCGGCGCGGTTTTAATTAAAACGTACTAAATAAAACCTTCCTATCGGATAATTATAAGGCCGGAAATATCTTTAATACGGACGATATTTCATAAAACGATAACTTTTTTAACCCTATTAAAAATAATAACCAACCGTTAATCGATACCGTTTTTATTAATAAAAAATTTCAAAATTATTATTATTTCCTTTAAAAAACCTAGGTTTATTTATATTTTTTATATACTATACGATATAACGATATTAATTATATTAAACGGCTAATACCGATATTATTACTTCTTTTTTATAAAGCCGGCTAATATAATTATAATAAAAAAATATTTTATTTCGATTAAATATTACATCCTATAATATCAAATTAAATATTTATTAATTCAATCTTAATATTAAATCTAATTTTAACAAAATCTAAGAAAAAAACATAAAAAGTACTTAATCGAAAAAACGAATATTATAATCTGTAATTTACTAATAACTTCCGCCAGTCGAAAAATAATATATATAATATTAATACTGTATTTTTCCAAAATTCGTTTTTAATTAAATATCGCATTTCCTTATAACGCAAATTCTATACCCGTTATACTTTTTTGCAAAATAAACGTTACGTTACTCGGAACTTTCGCAACGAAATCCTTAAACGCGCCCATTTTTTACTTCGTAATTTTTAACTTATTAAAAAATATCCATCTTAAATTAAAAAAAATAGCTAAAAATCCGAAAATATTTTAATTACAAACCGTAAAATTATAAAAACTAAATTTATTAATTTTAATAATACCGTACCTATTACTAATAACGAAAATAAACTTAATTAACTAAATACGGCAAAAAACGAAAATTAACTTATAAATAACCTTAATATAACTACCCGAAAAATTCTTAATATTAAATTCGCTAAAAATAATTTAACTTCGGATAACCGTAATATTTTATATACAGAAAAAAATTATAATCCTATAATACAAATTATAAATAACTTAATAAACGGTTTTAATTAAAACGGTCTACCTTTATCGTTATCGTTATCGGATAAACAAAATAAAAACTTATTAAATAAAAACGAATTATTATTATAACTTTTTATCTTCTTATTATTTTTATATCTTATTAAAACTAATACGGGAATTTTACTATACCTTTAATATTAATATAATTAAATATATTACGTAATTTTAATTAATTACGTTTTATTTATATATTTTATTTATAATAATACTATATAAATCCTTCGCATTAAAATAAATTAATATATTAATAATATCGTATTATTTATAATTAAATATACCGTATAATTTCGTATTAACTTATATATCTTATTTATAACTAATTTACCAGTTAACGTTTTTACGTATTTACTAAGATTTTTTCGTTATATTCTACCTTTTTTCGCGTATTATCGTAACCTATATATTAATAACTTTTTTTATATTTTCGGAATTTAAAATTTTATTCGTTTTAAACGTAATATTTACGTTTAAATCCTTTTAAAAATCTTTATTCGGATTATATAATAATACCGAATACTTAAAAATTGCGTATAAACATTCTTCGCCGTATTCCCATACGCAATTTGCATACTTATCGCCCGTATAACCCCGTAAACTATAATATCCATAAAACGGCTATATAATATATATTTCCTAGCTAATCGGCCCAGTTTATAAAGTTATAAACCTTTTTTCGTATTATTTATAAAGTATTCGGTTTATATATCCTTTTCGCTAAATTACGAAAACCGTAATTAATTAAAAATCCGTAATTAACTTAACAATTTAATAATTTATAAAGCCGGTATAATCCGCTATAACATAAATCTTATTTTACCGGTTATTACTATTTAAAATATTCCGAACTATATTATTAACATTTAATATTTATATAAATACCGTATCTTTATATAATAAAAATTTTTATTTATAATATAAACTTTTCGTAATACCGCTAAATTCGTAAATTTTAATTAATCGTAAAATTTTCTTAATTAATATATATTCCTATTAATACCAAAACGTAAAATATTTATAACTTTTTAATTTTCCCTTATATTAATATAACTTTATAACATATACCTAATATCTGGAATCGGTTACGTACAATATATACTTTCCGTAAAAAATATTTTATATTTTAAAATAATCGAATATTATATAAATAATACAAAAACGCTTTAATTAAAACAAAACCGCAAAATACGTTATATCGTAAATTTTAATAATAACTTTTGTTATTTTTTAAATTAAGTTTTCGTTACCCGTCCTTAAAGTTATTTTAATAATAATTACAGCTATTTATAAAATCGGTTTTTCGTTACCCGTTTTTAAGGTTATTTTAATAATAATTCCGGCTATTTATAAAATCGGGTTTTTATTACCTATCCGTAAAATTATTCTTAAAAGGTATTACTAACAAATCTAACCGCCTTTTTCTATTTGGCCGGAGGTTTAAAGTTTACCAGGCCTATTTAACGTTTATTATTTAAGGTATTATTAATAATTATATCTAATATATTATCAAATATATCGGTAAAGTTATTTATATCCCGTACCATAATAAATATATAAAAATATATATTATAATAAGGATTTTAAGTATTAAATAAAAAATAAATAAATTAATAATAATTATTATATTACAAATAAATTAAATTTAAGTATTATAATATAATAGGATATAAAAAAGTATATAAAATAATTATAAAGTAAATCATAATAAAATAAATAATAATAATTATTAAATAACTATAACAATTCTATTTAATATATATTTAACTAAAGGAATTCTATAGATTATATTAAGCAAATCGTAATAAAAAAAATATCGTATAATTTATATACGGTTATTAATTCTTTTTTTATATATTATTACTTCGTTATAAAAAAAAACACTATTAACTTTTAAGTTAATATTTAATAACTTACATAAACCTAGCTATTTACACATTTATAATTACATAATCCTAAAGTTTATATACATCTTAATTTTAATTATATATATTACCTTAGGATTTCCTTATAATTTATTAATTATTTATAAAATTTATTTATATATTATAAATCCCTTTATATTTTTTATTACTATTAACAATATATCCGGACATTATTTAGCATACAAACTTTATTTTATTTTATATATTTTATATTTTATATTTCCATTTTTAATTTTAATCAACTTGAAATAAAACCGGTAAATATATATTACCCTCAAGTTTTTTATATATTAATACTTTTTATATAATACCTACTATTAAGTAATTATTATAATAATATTACTATTATTTAATAAAATAAAATATAATAATCGTATCCGTAATTTATATAATTATATAATAAAAAATTAAAACATATATAAAAATATAAATATTATTAGGTTAATTTTCGATACGATTTATATTAATTACGGTATTAATTTTTTTAAGTTAACCTTAATTATATATACCGTCCTTTTAAACTTTATACCGACTAAAAAATTATTTTTAATTACCGTTACAAAATTATTTAATAAAGTTACGGTATTATAAAGTTTTTATAAAACGGAATTTATTAAGTTATATTGGAAAACGTAATTTGTTTATTGTTATATATATTTTAATATATATTTTACTAATAATAATATCGAAATCGTATTTTAATAAATATTCGGAAATTTCGGTTATATATATATAACTTACGAAACGTTAATAAAAAACGCATTTATGTATAATAATAACTTTTAATATCCGTTTTTACCAAACCCAGAAAAAATAATAAAATAATATAAAACTTTATTTTTTTTTTTTTATTATACCAAAATATAATAATAAAGTCGACGATATAAGGAATATAAATCATTAAGTAATAAATTTTTAAAACCGCAAAATAAATATTTTTTATATTACAAATTTAACCGGCATTTATTTTTTAAAAACCCGTATAATTCGGGCTGCTTAACGTTTTTGAATATTTATATATAATAATAACTTATATAATATAAATAATATTAAAGATATAATAATCTTATAATCCCGATTAAAAATATAAAACCGTAATATATCGTATAATATATATTATATAAACGTTATTTTTATAATATTAAACGAAAAAAAAATCCGTAATTACAATTACTTAATTAACGATTAAATAATTATATATAAAAATTAAATTCGAAAGTACCGTAATATATTCGGTATTAATCCGGATAATTTTAATAATTATTTAAAATATTTTATTATTATACGGATATAAAATTTTAAAATAAAAAACTTCTAACTTTTACCCGGGGCCCTAGTTATATCGATAAAAAAAAAACGGTACCAAAAAAAAAAAAGTTCGTACCTTTACGTATTATTTATTTCGAATAACGAAATCTTAAAAACCGTAACCAAAAATACCGGTAAGCCTTAAATCCCAGGGAAAAGCGTAATAAGGTTTTAATTAGGATCCGTTACGAAACCGAGATTTTAAATATTTCGAACTAATATTTAAAAAAAAGCGGATACCGGAATAGTTATATACGTAACGAATAAATAGTTTTCTTAATATTGGCGAAAAATTATTTATATTATTTATTTACCTGCATAATCGATTTTTTATATTAATTAATTAACTTAAACTAAGGTACCTTAAAAATTAAAAAGGATAAAAATATTTTAAAAGTTAATATAATAAATTCGAAAAAAAAACCGGAAAACAGGATTTAAAAAATTTTAATTCGGTATAATAAATCGAAAATCATAAATTAAAAGGGAATATTTTTTAATAATTACGATAAATTCTAATTTAAAACGTATAATATATATATTCGTTAATTTTCTCAGTTTAAAAAGTTTATTATATATTTATTATAATATATAATTAATCCGGATTAAAAAGAATTAATATTTATATATAATCTAACGTATTAAGAATTAACGAAAATAACAAATATAATAAATAAATAATATTATTAATAACTTTAACTAACATTACGTAAATATATATATTTATCGTACCTTAAAACCGTAACGCCGCATCAAAACCGAACATATTTCTTACTATACGTCCTAATTAAAGCTTTCCAGGCCTTATTTTCTGCTTTTTAGCCTGGTATTACAATTAACCTTTAACCTGCCATTATTATTATTATCGGACAAATACCGTTTACTCCTAACGCGCAACTTCTTAACCTTAATAAAAATTACTATCTCAGATCCAGCTTCCGATATATTATTTAAAGCGTTAAACTGCGTATTATCATATTTTAATAACCCCGGTAATTCCGATAACGATATAAAAACAAACGAATTATATAAATATAAATATAATAATAAAAGCAGGGCTAGCGGATTAAAAATATTAAAAAATAATAAATTCCGCGTTAATATTACAAATAACAAGGATAAAACCGGCTCCTAATCAAAATTATCCAATATACCGTAAATTACGTATATAGTTACAGATATCGCTATAACCGGGGTTACGACTTTAAATCGCAAAAACGTATAAACCGCGTACCGGGTTAATATTTAAATTATTAGGTTTACTATTAAATTATCAGCTATTAATTTAAACCGGGCGGTTATATATAATATGCCCTAATTAAAACCTGGCGCGGTTTATAATAACCTCGCGATTTTTTCCGATATTTATCGAACTTATAATACGGCAATAATCCGTAACCTATATAAATCGGTTTAAGATATAAGAATATAACGCCTTTACTTTCGATTAAACGAATTCCGCCGTTTACGAAAAGTTTCCCGTATTTTCTGTAAAATAATAAACACGGCTTTTTCGTAAATTAAATAAAACGCAAATAAAAAGCAATTTTTTAAAACGTCCTAATATTACCATTTATCAAATCCGGAAACTGCTTTAACTAATTCGATTACGCTTTAAATTAAATAAAAACCTTAAACTTCGTTCAACTTTTTTAAAAACGTATTAAATAAAAACCGTTTAAATTTAATAAAAATAAATATCTATTTTACCCTTTTATTACCAAACGGAAATAACCGTATAAAAAACAATTCGTTCGTTTATTATTTATATTAAAATTTTATTATTTCTTAAGCAATTACCTTTAATAAACCAGCTTTTAATTATTTTTACGCAGGTATTTTTAAATTTAAAAGTTCGGGTATATAAATAAAATCAAACGTATATAAATTATAATAAGGTCCAGTCGGAATAAAATTATTAAAATCCTTTTCCAGCATAACAGTTTCGTTTTCTTTTAAATATATCAAAATCGCTTTATATATATATTTGCCGTTAAATAACGTATATTATTAAGGCCTTATTTTTGTCCGGTTCCGCAAATTAATATTAATCTATTTCGGAAATTTACGGGTAACAAAAATTATATCTTAATTAATCGAAAAATAAAATTAAAATTTAACAACTATTTTATTTTAATCGGAATTATCCGCAATAAATTACGTATTATCTTTTTTATTATCCGAATTTATTACGTCGATTTCCATTACAATCTTTATATTCTTATAAATAATACGGTTTTTAATTTACCGGGCCTGGGTTTTCTTTATTATTTTAATCTTTTTTACAATAAATAACTTAGTTCTATACTTATCGAACGTTTAATAAGGTACAAACAATATAATTTATCTATAATTAATTATATTTAGTTATTTATAACTACGAACCGTTTAACCAAATCGCTACTATAAATTTTCTATCGAAAAGTTTTTCGGTATTTTTTATTATACTATTCGATTAATATCCGGAATATCCATATTTAATTTAAAAACGACAGTAAATATAACAATACGGATAAAATTATCAGGCTTTTTTAATTTATCGTATATATAAACTTAATTACTATAAAATATTTCAAAATTATAAAACTTAATAACCGTTTTTATAACTTTCGGCAAATACCCCCGGTCCGCTAATATTTTAATTAAGTAATTACGGATATCCATAATTTTCGCCTTATTATTAACATAAATAGTAATCTTAATAATAATATACAGATTATCGAACTAAATCTTAAAATTATTACTTAATAACTCGGAAATATTTATTATTAAAAAATTTAAATACGCTTAATTTAAACGTTAACTTTTAAATATAAAAATAATAATAATATCGATTTTGGGCCAATTAATACTAAAACGCCGGACTTCCGTTTTATAGCTATATTTAGTAAAACCGCCGATTTAACAAAAGCTACCGTATTTCGCGATTTTCTTCTCTGTAATACTACTAGCGGTTACTATATACGTAAACCAATATATATAAATAAAAAAAATAAAACGTAAATTACGGATATTAACATATTTAAACCGGAAATTTTTTTATTCCGATAATAAATATGCTTCGTCGATTACAACCAAACTATACCGTTATTCGAAAATAAAATTTAATATAGCAAATTAAAACTAATCGTTCGATATCTATTTAAAACCAAGGATAATATAGCTATATTATCCAACAGCTATACGTTCGTACATTTCCGGATTAAACTTTTTCGTATTTATAAATATTAAAATAAAAGCAAAATACGGTATTACTAACGTAAAAACTCGTTATTTTTTAATTAACTTAATTAAAGGTATAATTTAGATAATAATTAAATCGGTTATTAAAAAAAAGGTTGAAATAATTAAGGATTTTCTAAAATTTGTTTTAATAACCAAAAAAATATTAAGTTTTCCGAAAACCAGATTATATACCGTATTTACCTATTTTTTCCGTAAAATACGGCCCTACCTGCTAAGTATAATACTTAATATAAAGCGAACAAACTAACGGCGCAAGGTTTCCGTAAAATTATCGGCCGTACATATAATATTAGCATATAGATTTATAACGTTTATATTGGTAAAAGACCGGTAAAGCTATTAAATAAAAATAAACGTTTAGCTTTAAATAATTAGGTGTTTAAAAGATTAAAGTATTTACCTTAAACCTTTTAATATATTATTTATATTCGGCTAATTAAAATGAAAATATATATCAGGGCTTATTATAAACGATTTTAAACCCTATATATTATTATTTTAGTTTATAAGGTTATATTATTATTATGTTAACTTAAAAGGGGTAAAAGGTTATAAAATATGCTAATCGGGATTTTGGGCTATTTTTTCTCTATAATAATCTAAGTTTAATCCTGATTAAAATCAGGCTTATATCAAAAAATAAAGATTTTAATTCTACATTAAATTATATAGGTTACAACGTTAGGGACTTCGTAATTAATATATATTTTAAAAATTATTATTAATAATTTTTTCGAATTTATATAAAAGCGCATTAAACGGAGCGAAAAAATTACCACTTGCTATCAGGCCCTATTATTAAGATTTTGTTGTTTTTGTGGAGATTTTTCTTAAAGAGGTTTAGTTAATACATTAAACCCTTACAGCTACTTCTTAACGGAAAGCCCTAGCTACGGCTACGCTACAGGCGCAGCCATAACCTTAAAAATAAGGCCTGATCTTAATGAGGTAACTAATAATACGCTTAAAACCAAAGTTAAAAGGGCTAAAAAACTTAATAACACCCTTAATATCGGCATTTCAAATCGCAAAATTTTCAAAATATTCGACGTCCCCGAAACCATAAGCCGGCGTTAAGTTAATAAAAAAACTCCTAATATACTACCTTAAAACGAAAAAAAAAAAAAAACGTAAATTCGACGAATCGCAAGTCAAGCTTATTAATCACTTTTATCACTATACATCTTACCCCTGGAGTAACCACCGGTTAAAGTAATAAAACCTCGCAAAAAAAACCGGAGCAAATCCTTAATATTTTACAAGTACTTTAAAAAAGACCCTTAAGCCGTTAAAAATTTACATTTATCCCGAAACGAAAAAACCTCGGTTTAATAATTCCACTAAAAAACAAAAGGTAAAATAAGCCTAACGGGAATTAAATAAGGGGTACTAGAAAAACCCTAACTTCTTAAAAAAACTCGTTTCCGAAAATAAAATACATTTCGGCTTTAAAAAGGAAAACAAAAATAATATCAGAAAAAAAACTAAAAACTATAACGCATAGTAAACCGTTTCCGAATTCAACGCTACCATAAACTAAAGGTAACGCCGGCAGGAAAAACGCCTTAAGCAATAACTTTATTACGATCCTCCCCTTAAATACCGCGAACAAAAAACCTGCCACGTTATAAAATTAATAACGGCGGATAGCTAGCAATTACCACTTTTTTAATACGAAGTTAAAAACCTCCGTAACAAGATAACTTCGTCGAAATATATCAAAATTATAGAATAAATAATAACGCTTACAAAGCTTTATCTCGGCCGTAAAAACTTAATCATATAACAAGATAACGATTTAAACTATACCTCGAAAAAAACAAAAGCGTAATTTTTAAAAAAAGGCTACATCGCCATCTGCAACGTTTACGATAACCTTGAAACGAACCCGATTAAAAATACCATTAAAAAGGTTAAATTTTATATCGCTAACAATTTTTATATTAAATAACAAAAATTTATAATATTAACTGAAAAAGGATGGGATATAATAGATAAAAAACGGCAAAAAGCTATATTTAAATTAATAATATAACCGTAAAAAAACCTTATTAAAGCAAAAAATAGCGCATAGTCTATTAAATCAACGGCTAAAATTATCATTAAATACATTTTTAAAACTTTATTTCCATAACGTCGCATATAACCCTTGTTATCTCTTAATATATATGTAAATTGCATAATATTTTAGAGGGGTTGCCGGTGGGGTGCGCCATTTTTTTTGACTAGCGCCTGCTCGGGGTTCTTATGCATGTACCTTCGGCACCGGGTTTAGGAACCTGGAAACTGGAATCGCAGAGGTCGACGTATCCCCACCAACATTATAAGACTGAGTAAACGGTGTAGTAGTCCGGAGAACTATTACAACCATGGGGTATACGTTTGCAATAAGAGCTCCTGACGGTCGTTGCGAATAAGGGGCAGTTCGGTTAACTTCAACATCCGATATTTGTGGGGAATCAACATTATTATCAGCAAACCGTTCGTAACGTTTAACACCAGTAATCTCCACATTTTTCTGTTGAAAATTGCTGGTTTTTCTTAACAGGCCCGGATTAATAATGTTTAATTATTATATTAATTTTCCCTTATTTTAATTTTAACAGCTTTAAAACGGTTAAAACGGTTAATTAATAACGTATAAACAATATTAAAAACCCTACCTTAACTTTAAGCCGTTTTTTTTACTATATATCCTAATAATACCTTAAATTAAAACTTCCGTAATTATTATTTTACAATTTCGCAATAATATTTAACGCTTTTCGTAATCGATAATTATAATAATAATACGGAAAATACGTTACCGTTAACGGAAACGGTTCATTACCATTATTATTACTTTAATAACCGTTAATTTTTATATTTAACGCCGTTTCTAGGTATATATTAATAACTTAATAAGCCTTTAATATATATTTAATATATTAATTTCGTTTAATAATCGCTTTCGAAAAATTACGAAAATAAAAAAGAATATATATTACGCTTTACGTAATTAGTTACTAACGAATACGGGGTTAAAAACGTTACGTATTTCGGTTAACGAAAAAATAATAATTTTTTTCTATATTATAATTTAAAATTTTTCCGTTCGAATTTTTTTAAATCGTTTTATAAAAAATAATAACATTATTTATCGTTTATTTTATAAAATCTTAAATGTTTTTATAATATTAATATACGTTATTATTAAATCCGTTAATAATTACCTTTACCGAAAAATCGTAAATAATGGAAAATTTTTCCTATAATTTAAAAACGTATTAAAAATATTTAATAACACTTATTTTAAAGTAAAGATTAAAGGTTACGCTTTTCCGTAAAAAATATAAAAAAATTACAAAAAATAATTATTAACGAATATATTAATTATTTATAATTTTAATAAAAAGTTTACTTACGTATTAATAAGTTAGGAAAATATTATAAATAACGGCAAAATATTTAATAACGTAATTAATTATAATAACTTTATTATCCTTAAAAATAAATACTTAATCGGAAATATTAAATATATTACCGGCAGGCGAATTTTTATTCCATATTATAACGTACGGTATTATTTTCGAAAACTAACGTAAACCAAAATAAAATTACGTACGCCGGAAAAATTATATAATTTAAAATATACGTAATTTCGAAACGTAATCGAAAAAACTTTTAATAAATAAAAAAATATTTTTAAGGTTTTTAAAAAAGATTTTTTTATACGTATTAATACAATATTAAAAACGATATACGTTACGGTTAACTTTTTTAATTTCTTATTAAACTACGGCAAAATTAATTTTAACAAACCCGTAAAACTGGATAAAAAGTTTATATTAACGATAAAAATTAAGCGAATAATTTTTCGTGCGTAAAAAAACAAAACGGCGTAACTTTACTTATTTTAAATATCGTAATAAAATCGCGAAAAAAATATAAAATTCGTATTAGAAATTTAGGAAAAATTAAAGGCGAAAATAATTAAATAAAAGCGTTATTATTATAATTATAAATTAATTAAAAAAAACTTAATATTTAAAGATTAATAAATTATAATTTTTCAAAAAGAAATATAAAAAATTATTTAATTTATTTATTATAATAACCTAAATACTGCTAAATACCTTATATATCCGAAATATATTCGTTTTATATAGGGATTTAACATTTTTAAAACCTAAATTATATCAAATAATATTATATATAATATTATAACGTATAGGCAAATTGTGTTGTATTCTTCAGGCTGTAGTTCTGATGTGTCCTGGTTCTAGGTTCCTCATTTCCAACTGGGGGGGAAAGCAGCTAGATATAGCTTCAGCTCTTTTAACCTTGCAATCCTAGGGCTATAAATCAAAGCCCTTTTAATCTTTTCAACGCTTTAACAATAAATCACCATATCTGCCGATACGCCCTCATGGCCCTAGGGTTGCTATGAAGCCATTCGGACCTCGCCGTCGCCCATTAAAAAGTCTTTCCATCCGTCCTGTACAAGTTCTGCAGCCTTTCCGGGATGAAGCTAGCCTCGTATTCTGTACCACGCTTCGACCGTTCGTCTGAGCCATTCCTCCGTTTCGGGCAATCCTTCGTTATGTAGCCGTATTCACCATAGATAAAACAAAGTAGCTGGCTTTCCTTATTCCATAAGGGCTTGTTCTATCGGTTCTGCTTCGCGTTATAGCTGTTACCACTTCCTTTTTTCCCTCGAAATTCGGCGACAAAGTCGTTATATACCTGATTTACCGTTATGGTTAGGTGCTGACGAAGTATTCCTTTTATTCGGCCCTTCTAATCGTTATCATGGTTCCGAATAAAGTTGATAAACATAATAACCTGTTATCTAGCGTTAATAGGTATGTCGATTTCGTTATACCGCCGTACTAGGTTCTTAAAGTCCATTACATAGTCCAATACCGACTGCTTTTTATTTTATTTAACGAATTAAAGCTGGGTTTAAAGGTCCATTTTTTAATCGATTCTTTTTATTTTATATAAACGTTTTAACACCTTAATTATTTCCGTTCTTTTTGTAAGTTTAATAACGACTGTTATAAGGGTTTCCTTAACGTTAATAATAACCGCGGCGGTTAATTTAGTTTTATTAATATAGTTAAATTTTGCCGAATTACCGTTACGGTATTTAACCGTTATCAGGGTTACCTAAATAGCCGTTTTTTACATTTCCTAGTTATTACTACCTTGCAGCCGATTTTCCTTGCTAAGCTTAAAGTTAAAGTTTTTCCAATTTAGGTACGTATCTTTTTTTTTTCGTAGTAAACGCCTTTATCAATTGTTCCATGTCAAAGCCCTCCGGCTGACCTTTTACGTCTTTTCCAAACGCTGTTCCTTTTCCAATTGCCATCTTGGCTTTTTCTGGTCCTTTCTGGGGTTTTTTCTGTAGTTCTCTCTGGGGTTCTTTTTCGAAAATCTCCTTTTCGAATCCTTTCGGATATTACCGCGTCGACGAACCTCTCGTTTCTAATCGACAACGGCCATTGCATACGCAGGAGTTTTTCCAGCGACTAAGGGGATTTCAAAACTTTCTTTAAGGTCGAGCCTTCGCAGTTTCCTTGCTTTAAAACGCCCTTATACCAAGCCTGCCGTTCTTAGCCTTCTGTACCGAAACGGAGCAGTACCTCGAATATAACACAAAATAAGTAAATCAAAATGTTAATTTTTTCAAAAGACGAAACCAAAAAATGTTACCATATGGGCAAATTATGTTGCATTCTTCAGGCTGTAGTTCTAATATGTCCTAGTTCTAGGTTCCTCATGTCCAACTGGGGGGGAAAGCAGCTAGATATAGCTTCAGCTCTTTTAACCTTGCAATTCTAAGGCCACAAATCAAAGCCCTTTTACTCCTTTCAACGCTCCAACAATAAATCACTACATCTGCCGACATAACGAAATATATTAATTCGGAAAAAAATATTTTTTTAAAAAAAATTATCCTTTTCATGTTATTTTCCTTTTACTATTTTTATACTTTTAATAACTTTAACATTTTTACAACTTTATATCCGTATTATTTCTATTATTTTTATCATTTTCTATACTTAAGGAATAAATAATATCTTTATTATTATCATAAAAAACTCTTTCGTTATTACGTATAACGTTTTTACAGCTCGAATCCTTATTATCTTCGAAACTTTTAAATTATTAAAACCTTAGATTATCGTTTAAACTAATAAATATAATAACGAAACAATCGTTACGCGCTTAAACCTAAATAACGCAAAATAATATATTATCGCTAAGTTAACCGGTATAAATATTATTAAAAATCCCGAAAATTATTTTAATATTTAATTTAATATCCCGAATTAACTTTTTACTATAAATTAACGTTTTAACGATATATTCGAAACCTTTTTTTATTAATAAACCACTATATTTCTTAAGTTTCTTATTTTTTTATTACATATCCGAATTGTTAGTAAAATGTTTACGAAAATAATAACTTACCTATTACGAAACGTTATTATTAATAAAAATAACTTTAACCTTATTAATAAAATTATCCCTTTCCCTACCGGTAGCTGATTTCTATAAAGAAAAAGCTTATAATACCTTTTAAACGGAATAAGTAATAACGTTAACTTTTTTTAAAACTAACAACTAATTCACCTTTAACTTTAACGAAAAACCTAAATACGGCTTTATAAAATTTAACGTATTCCACAGCTTTATAACGGAAAACCTTTACTTTAAAGTAAACCTAGATAACGGTTAATTATTACCATACAGTTTAATATAAGAAATATTATTAACCTTTAAGTAACTTTCTTATATTTCGGGCTTAACCATAAAAATTTAAAAAATTTTATTTCAACCGAAACTATTTACTTCCTTTAGCACAAACCATACTTAAATCCTTTTTTATAAATAATTATATTTATTTTTTACCTATTTTTTCATTACGGAAATCCCTTATACGTTTAATTTATCAGTTACGGCTTAATAACCGTATTTTTTAATCTTATAATTCGAAATAATATATTTTTCGTTAATTTATTTTTAATATAATTTAAAAAATATTATTATTTCTTATAAAGTTTACGTATAACGCTAATACGATTAACTGCTTTCGACTTAACTTTCGGCTTAACTTATTTACGAAAATTTAAAATTAATAAAAACCTTTAAAATTTTGGTAACAGGTTATCGGGTATATATAATAATCGATAAACCCGGAAAACTTTTCGAGTAAGTTTACGTTAATAAAATAATAATTATATTAAAAATAAAATATAAATTTTTTCTCGAAAATTTTAAAAATTAAAAAGACCTGGTATTAACCGTTAATTTTATATACGAAATTAAACTATTTTACAAATATTTTCCAATATTTTTCGTCCTTTAAATAAATCGCCGTACTCCTAGTTAACATATTTTCCATCCCTTTTCGAATATATTAATATTAAGGCCGAATAAACCTTATCTTATAAGTTAAATAGTTAAATTTACGGTTAAAAAAATTAAAAATAATACGATTATTACGAAAAACGTTATTTTTTATTAAATAAAAATGTTAATACTATATATTATCGAAAAACGGTAACGATTTAGCTATATTAAAAAGTTACATAGCTATTAAAGTTAAAGCCGTTCGTTAAAATTAACCGATTAGATTTAAACTCAAATTAATGGGAACTTCAGCTTTAACAATTCCACTTTTGTCTTGCTGATTGACAAGGTTGGCACGGGCCTTAAAAATAATCTGTTGAAGTTAACCGAACTGCCCCTAATAATATACTAGCATCTAAGAGGGCGCAATGGATCGAGGAATGAAGATACCGTGCTGGCTACGCTGTGGACAAATATATCCATTTACCTGCTCGATACGGTTGGGACAGCCCAAAGCAGAACATGTCCAGGAAGACAAGTTAACTTTCATAGGTTTCCATCTAAATATTGCAACGAGAGGTTCCAACGCACTTAGTTGGAAAGGAGTGGATGCAGAGTGCTGGCCCTAGAGAATCGCGTATATCATGCTGCTTATTTCGGGGCCAGTCTTTAAATAGACACCGAAAATCAAACAGGTAGTCGCCTCCAACAGCTTCAAAAAGAAAAGCGATAGATGTGACGCCCCTAGAGCGGAGATGTATGGTAACCCGGCTGGCTCGGTAATCTGTGAACTTCCTTGAACCGATATCTTTTGCTCTATAATTCTATATATTTAGTCGTCGGAGCTCGCACCTACTGTTTTTGATACTGTTCAGCGTTGCTGCTAGCTTTCTGCTGTATATGTCAAGCTCTGACCTCTAATATTATAAGGTGGGATTGTTATAAGGAAGAGCTCTTAAATCTACCCAAGGCTGGCAGAAGTTGTCTCGTCTGATTCTATCCTCTTTCTGATTGGTGCAATATGTCAGAACCGACAACGAAGAAGAGATCATCTACATCAAGCACGAGTGGAAGGGCCATTCATGGAACCTGTACCTTGTATCGAAGACCCAAACCAACCGAACCCATTCGCTCTTCGAACACAGAGATGGCTCCCCTAATGAATTGCTCAAGTCCACAGGAGGAGAATATGATGCTATTATTTGGAATACAGATGGTAGCGGTCTGATGATATGCCGTGAACCCGGTAAGCAGATAACTGCATCGCCTTGTTTTCTGGGGAATGAAATCCGTGTCTGTTGGAATAGGGGTTAGAATAGGGATAACTAGTTGGCCCATACCTTGTGTATATAGTTGCGTGATTCCCGAGCCTCCTGGCTGGTCACGTAGTACAGAGCATTACTGGTATTTGACATATCGCTTAACAATATCCTCAGTCCATGCTCGGCCTGTCTGTATGAAGATGCTTCCATTGAACCGCGAGAGACAGTACTGGCGATGAAACGATTCATTTATTGCGATTTCCAGGCCTACGGACATGTCCAGGGGACGGCGCAAGAACTACTCGCTGTTCAATGCTATACCGAGTGAGATCAGTGTCACACGTTCGATACCGGGATACATATCTATATCGTACCGTACCTACACCCTGGACTTTGAGTCTACGCCCATTTGACAAACCACGTAGAAAGAGAATCTACCGACACAGTTGTCAGTAATCAATTCCAAGTGAGGAGTAGAACAGCAGTGACTCTCTCGCTTCACCATCCATCCTGCCTCCTACATTGTCTTCTATTTGCAACCTCAATCCTGGAGACTCGAGAACGCCGGGCGATCCTGGCCCTATCTGTGATGATGCCACAGTGTCGTTATCAAAGGAGATGCCTAGAACAAAACTTCATCTCATCCCAAATACGATATGTGGTATGATAAATGACATTTTTAAGGTTTCGATGTCTAGGATGTAGTATACGTGACGGATGGACCGTCCCGCGGGCACCGCCCTGAAAAAGACAGATGACCCTGTGGGGTTAAGCCGGATTGGGTCCGTGCATGGAAGGTATTACGAGAAACAAGGTGTTTAGATGTGAGGAAAGGTTGGCCTGCCAAGCTAAAACTAGCACGGAAGTCAGGAAGAAGGCCAAAGTACCAAAGCGCGAGGCTGGAAACGAGGGCTCTTCTGGAATGTCAAAACTCGCAGACGCGGGTTTTCAGCGGTACTCGATCCTCCGCAATCGATAATTCCAGCAGTATGTAATACTCGTATTCGGACCCGGAGCGCGCCTGGGGTTTAGCAAATGTACTGTATGTGATAAGAAAAATCTGTCTCAATACTTGAAGCTTACCCATAATCTATTCTTAAATGAAACTTTTTACTTCGTCGATTTGCTATGTACGTACCATCTAGGTTCAGCGCTTCAAGTGACTACCTAGAGAAACAACGGAGACGCCAGCGGCGTTGAGCACAATGTCCTTGCTTCCCCAGGAGTGCTGGCTGCTAGAACGCGTTACTCACGCGTTGTTCTGCTTGGCACGCAGCTGTAGCCTGTAAGTACATATCATACACGTAGCAAGTGCTCCAAGCCTTCGTTGGTTCTGTACTAGCCCGAAGAGCTACCGAGCTGCCCTAGAGAAAAAAAGGGCAATTGTACGTTACTGTAAAAGTACTAGCGTGTGCTTCCCCGAGTGACCGGGAATCAAAATCGTGCTTGGCCCGACAGCCCCCGAGAGGCCCGTAAGGAGAACCACCATTCTCAAGGACCCAGAGACCAAGAACAATAACAAGGACAAAATTTCCGGGTTTCTGAACACCGATCTATTGTATACTTTTTCTTCTCCCAACAGACTACGCACCGACGCCCATTCCTTTGACTTCGGGTGGCGCAATAAGTGCGCGCTGTTGCTTCATACTTATTTTTTATAAGAAATTGATATAATAAATTTTCGAAATAGTTCCTGCCGTAAGGATTCTTTTCACAATGTCTGGCCGGTATTCCCTTCGCGCCACTCCTAGGTACGACTCTCCAAACCACCCGATGCTTCCTGCATCTTGCCTTTTCGTTGCTCTTATTGTTTTTAATGCACGTCTCTGAGGTTTGTCATACCTCGAAAAGCGGCATTCCAACAATAGCAATTGCGTGGCCTGCATGCATAGTTCAGCAGTTCTGTAGAGTTAAGGTACAACGGCAAAGAAGCTAACGTGGCCCTGTTCACCGCCAATTAGGAAAAAGGAGTTATACGAAGGCATGATTGAGACACCAGGCCGCCGGTCTACGAGACGCAAGTCTCAATTCCCCGGTGTTGAGGGCACTTCGGATGACGGAGACTCGAGCTCGGCCGCTGAGACCAACTCCCTGCGCAAACCTTCGCGACGCCGAACAGGGAAGTTCGTGGAGCACATGGAGGAGACCGATGCCACTTCCGAGGCGGAATCCTTCAGTCCCGTTAAAGAAGAGAAAATTGCCGCTGTCGTAAATGAAAAGAATCGCAGCGCTACTAATGGGGAGCCGAACGGAAAGGTCAATGCGCACGAAGAGAAATTGATTGACGGATGGCGGCCGGGCTTGGACCACAGGATCGACTACTCCGGACATTTCGAGTTCGGCGGTAGCTTCGGCGCCTTGGCCCTCATGATTGGATTCCCGTTACTTATGTACTACATGTTTATTGGCGCAACGTATTACGATGGGAAGCTGCCATTACCTGCGGAAGGAGAATCTTTTGTTGACTTCTTGAAATATATTGGCCACCTGGCCTATACTGGTGCTTTCCCCCACCTCCGAGCCTGGAAGATCTACTGGATATACTACATTTTCGAAGCTGTCTGCTACATGACCCTACCGGGTGTTTGGGCCAAGGGCAAGCCTCTGCCATTTGAGGGCGGCAAGCAGCTTTCCTACTACTGCAACGCCTACGTCAGCTTCTACTTCACCATTCTCGTCATGGCCGTGCTTCACTTGACTGGCTGGTTCCCCATCTACACTTTCCTCGACGAATTCGGGCCCTTGATGTCCGTTGCCATTCTGTCCGGATTCCTGTGCAGCTTTGTCGCCTACTTCTCGGCGCTCGCGCGTGGTGCCCAGCATCGTATGACTGGCTACCCCATCTACGATTTCTTCATGGGCGCCGAGCTTAACCCTCGCATGTTCGGCATCCTCGACTTCAAGATGTTCTACGAAGTGCGCATCCCCTGGTTCATTCTATTTGGTCTGAGCGTGGGGGCCGCAACACGGCAGTACGAAAAATATGGGTACGTCACGGGTGAAGTGATGTTCCTAGTCATGGCCCATTATCTCTATGCCAACGCCTGCGCTAAGGGCGAGCAACTTATCGTTCCCACCTGGGACATGTACTATGAGAAGTGGGGCTTTATGCTTATCTTCTGGAACATGGCTGGTGTGCCGCTCTCGTACTGCCACTGCACTCTTTATCTCGCCAACCACGACCCGTCTGAGTACGCTTGGAACAAATACGCCCTGGCTCTGCTGTATGTGACCTACCTTGCAGTGTACTGCGTTTGGGACCAGTGCAACGGCCAGAAGAACGCTTTCCGTGCGAGGGAGCGTGGCGTGCTCGAGAAGCGCAACACGTTTCCGGCTCTCCCCTGGATCTACATCGACAACCCCAAGGCCCTCGACACTCCCGCCGGTGACAGGCTGCTGGTCGACGGATGGTACGGGTACGCCCGCAAGCTTCACTATACTTGCGACGTTTTCTTCGCCATCACTTGGGGTTTGATCACGGGATTCAAGAGCTCTTTCCCCTGGTTCTATCCCGTGTTCTTCTGCTGCATGATTGCCCACCGCGCTTTGAGAGATATCCAGCGTTGCCGCAACAAGTACGGCGAGGCTTGGAAGGAGTACGAGAGACAAGTCCCGTATCTTTTCATCCCGGTAAGATTGCTCTTTCCCTGGTCAACCAGAATGTTTTTTTGATCTAACAAGCCCACAGTATGTCTTCTAAGCTTAGACGCCCAAGGGCTCTATACCCGCTTCCTCGTGTATTCCACCGTCTCCATGGGCTAGGCAGGGTTTCTTTCCATGATATTTCGATTGGGTGATTTCCAGTTGAATCGGAGGTCGACATCGACGTCGACATCGACGTCCCCCATCGGATGTCGATTGTTGCTTTTCTTCCAGTGTATATATTGTTCTTGGCTATATCATTCCTAATGAGTTAGGTGCAGCACTCTCTTGTACAGTCGTCATGAGTTTAAGATTAGTTGGGACCTGATTAATGGAAGAAACGATTGAAGAACGAACCCCTGCATTGCTCTACCAATGTCAACCAGACGTCGATCGTCTGTCTGTTGTCCTATCTCAGGGGTTATACAGGAGATATATATCAATAGCTAATCTGTACCAGAGTGGATCATCCTATACAGAGCATCTGTTTCATAATTATATTAATTGGTTAAGGGAACATTTTTCCTTCTTGACGGTGAGGCCGCCCCTATGATATGAGTTACCTCAAGCACGGTCAGGCGAGTGTACTACTTATGGCCTGCAATTTTCGGTTTAACATGCACAGTCTATCTGGATGCTTCGCAGGTTTACCAGGTGATTCATTGAGGATGTTATGATATATCATATCTGGCTGATAGGTAAGGCGCGTCCTTAGAGGAGAACAAGACGTTATAGTTATGAATCAAAATAGCTGAAACCTCCATTAATAGATAAGGCTGCTATTGTGCTTAAAGAGCCCCCCAAAAAAAAGGGGGGGGGGGGGGGGGGGGGGGGGCCGGG
>QJNZ01000221.1:93840-117382 GCA_004155055.1 Monosporascus sp. CRB-8-3
CCCCACTGTTACAGCATTGTCGAAACAGGTGGATGCTGTCGCCCATATAGGACTACTTAAATTCAGACTGGGTCTTGAATGCTATATCACTTTTGGCGGGACGCGGCAGCCTGGTGCAATGGTCTAAGTGCATGGTGCACGCCGTGACAGGGATTGCCGTGGTGGTGGAGGTTACGGTGGGAGAGAGACTAGAGATAAGTGAGTTCAGAAAGATAAGGCCAGGCGCTGGCCCAAAGGAAGAAAAGGAAAGGGAGGAAGAAAGTGAATGAAATGAAGAAAAACCGGTAACATGAAGGAAGGGGGTTGCCGGAAAGGGGCGGTCACAAAGAGGTCCAAATGCAAAGCATACAGCAAAGTGGGCCAAGAACGGACGTAAAATGGTCTACACGATTTCCGAAAGACCCGAATCCGGGGAGGAAAGCATCGTCTCACACTACAGCCCATTGTGGTCGACGACGCTCTTTGTGCCGTTTCTCGGCGACGAGAACCCATGCGGGCTTTCTTTGTCACCTTCTCGCACTATCGTATGTCCCGTCGCGATGGATTGGACGATGATTTCTCGAACACACGACCTCGGGCGCCTCTGCAACCACCCGTGTATGCTATGTCGAGCCAGTCGAGCCAAGATGACCGCCTCGAAAGGCTACAGGACGATCTGAGGGACTGCTTCAATAATGACCCCCACGGCCAGTACGTATGGGAGGGCTTCATCAGCCAAGGGGGCAATGGCTCCGTCTACAGGTTCAGGCAGGGCCAGCGCAGGATAGCCGTGAAGATAGTCCCCGACGCTTTCTTCGATGACGGCGGTGGTGGGAATGGCAGCGGCGGTGAAAATGGAGGTAATGACGGAAACGGGGACGACGACAACAGCGGCGGAGAAGACGACAGCAGCGACGAAGACCCCGATTGGTTCGACCAGTTGGTGGTGCTTGACATGGAGGCGTTCTTTCTCCAGGTGCGTGACTACGTGTCTCAGTATCAAGTGTGCGTTCCGGGTGGTTAACCTGACGAGTTGGGTGTGATTCGTGTAGAGACTCATTGCTTGCCCGCACATCATAGATCGCATCGCCTTACCCCAAGACCCACTCGTTCAATTTTCACAGTATCGAGGGACGTTTCGCCATATGACGAGATGGATATACATGGAGTACGCCGAAAACGGGATGCTCCAGGACTTTATCGACAGGCACCTCGCCTTGTACCAAAGGCCGTTCCCGAACCGTCTCATGTGGAGGTTCTTCATGTGCTGTAGGTCTTTTCAACCCCCGACACAACCACCCCTTATGCCGAAACGAGCTTACTGGTTTGTACGTGCTTTCCGTCACGCAGTGGTTAGATCGAGCTTGGAAATGGCCTACTATGACAGGGGGGTAGATTTGTCGGCGACGAGTTTGGGGACCCTCCCGAGCATGGCGCCGGGGCCTTTCGCCCACTTGGACATGAAGGGCGAGAACATCGTCATCGGGGACCTGCTTCCTGAACTGCAGAATCCGGAGCACGTGATAAGTCCCATATTAAAGCTGATAGACTTCGGCGGCTCTGAAGACGTGGTGGATCCGGAGGCGAGGCGGCAACGTATTGGGTAAGCAGTTCTCTACCGTTGATATTGTTATCGCATGAAACATTCGGCTGCTGAGGAGTGGCTCTAATGCTTAACAGCGCTCAATTTGCCCCCACGGGATCCGAGTTGAACATTTTCGACATAGCCACGGTGAGTCTGACCCCTTATTCCGCAGCCAGCGCTATTTCGTCGATGTGTATCCCTCTACAAGTTCGCTCCGGATGCTTTTCTAAAGATGAACACTGAACTTCGTCAGGTTATGCTGTACATCCTGCTCCACGAGGCTGAGGGAGACTACCGGGTTCCGCCGGCTACAGAAATAACCGTGGGGGCCATGACATACCTCTCATTCGGTACGGTGCTCTCGGGGCGCCGCCAAGAGCTCGTCTCCAGCGGCGTGGACGAGCCGCTTATCGACTTAATATGCCGTTGCCTGGCGCAGGATCCCAAGGACCGCCCTGGGCTTATCGAGTTAGCGGCGTTGGTTCATGAGCGGGTTATCAACAGGGGTCCCGGGGATACGCCTGGGGAATCGGATAATGCGATTCGGCAATTGCTGCGTGACGTGCTGCTGAACGCCAATACGGGCGAAGCACCTGTACCTTAGGCTGTCGACCCTCCTGGCGAAGGGGTTGGCGTTGCGGGAAAGAAGAGAGTGGGGTTGGAATCGGATGATGATGAGGTGGGTGATGGTGGTCCGGGTGCAAAACGTGTAAAGAGACGATAGGACGTATATATGGTTCCTGGTTGTGGCTGTTCCAGCAGAACGGAGTGCCAACATTAACATTTAAACGGGCCCTTTCGACTTTATAAACGTATACATTGCCCGACTTTTAGAACCTCTGAGCTGGTTGCTGAGGTGAAGATGACCTTGAAAGAGATGCCTGTTAAGGACTAGGGGGAGAGACTTGACTGAATGAGGTGAAGAACGGAAGTAGCCTTGACATAAACTCTACATACGAAAGTAGGCCGTCGTGGACTCTATAAGCCAAGCCTCACCAAGGCATTGTACAGACTTGATGCCTTTACTTCCATATCTGGATGTTTCCATCGGGAGATATCTCATGGCATGAAGTCCCTACCGTCTATCTTATTGAAGTCCCGAAGAACGCTCTTATTAAAACACTTTACTAAAGTAGTCCTGTTGCTTACTGTAGGTAGCTGTATATCCTTCCTACCTTCCTTCCAAAGGTATGGAACTTGGGAAGTTAACAACGCTTGATCTGTAGTCATAAGAAGGTATGATATGAGAAACGAACCGTACGGGATTGTAGTTAGGCTATTGCTGGATTAGATCTGCCAAACCTGATGTGGGTGTGAAGTCATTACCTTATATGTTAAATAGGGGCAAGCGAAACTTCTCGCTTATAGACTTTGAGCTAGTGTCTTAATAGCTGCATTAGCTTCCGAGGTCACTAAGGGCTATAAGGGTCGATAGAGCGGGCTTATGTGCTCTATAAATATGAAAATGAATTTGTATAATTGATTGCGAGGCAAGGGTGGTTATAGATATCCTGACTTCTGTGTCTACGTTGTCTATGAGTGATAGGATAAGTATGCCGACTTGTTAGCTGCGGGCTGGTGGATTGATCCGACCCCTCACCTGCTATGGAGCTCTTGATCTCTGACAAGGAAGTCGGACGTAACTTGGTGACTACTTTAGACGAGAACCAGATAAATCTTTCTTAAAACTTAATATTCTGTCCGATATATGGTTTATTGAACGTGACTGAGTAGATTTATCACGGGGCGGCAAGTCTTAGGTTCCGCCCTACTTGATCGATAACTCCACCTCACCCCACTGCTAACGCTCACAACTACCCGGAGATCTGTCATTAAGAGTGACAATCGCATCCACCGACATGACGCAGACGGACCTCTTCCCAGGCCAGTCCGGCCTGCCGGTCGACAACCCGACGGAGTCGTACTGGCTTAAGGAGCCGTCGGAGAAGCTGCTGGGCCACCGGACGACGGAGCAGCTGCCCCGCACGGCCGACATCGTCATAGTGGGCAGCGGCATCACCGGGGCCTTCGCCGCGCATTTCCTGAAGGAGAAGAACCCCGATTTGGACATCGTTATGCTTGAGGCTCGGGAGGCGTGTTGTGGCGCTACCGGACGGGTAAGCTGTGATTTTTCCTCTGGATTCTTCGAGTTGGATGTTGAGGCGGGAGAGCATGGACTTCGGTTGTAAGAACGGCAGAGAGCAACATAGGGGTTGAAGTAGGCTGTTGCCTATTAAGCACTGGATCTGGAAATTTGCGGAAGTCGGGAACGTGTCAAAGCAAGCGCTCGTCTGCATTACGCAATACTATCCTGACAGGCCACTAACTATTCCCAAGAACGGCGGCCACTGCCAGCCCGCGATCTACGCGTCGGCGGCGACGCCGCACATCGGCGCGTTCGAGCTGCGGACGTACTCGTACCTCAAGGCGCTGGTGGAGGAGTACTCGATCCCGTGCGACTGGCGCACGACGAGCGGCGTGCACGCCTTCTACTCGGCGGAGCTGTTCGACATGGTGCGGCGCGCCGTCGCGCGCCTCGCCGACAGCTACCCGGACCTGGCGGCCAACGTGGCCGTCGTCGAGCGCGGCGGCACCGTGCCCTGGCTGCTCGAGGGCGAGCGCCGCGAGATGACGCTCGACGGCCTGCGCGTCGGCGGCGCCGAGGGGGCCGTGGTCCAGTGGAACGCCGCGAGCCTGTGGCCCTACAAGCTCGTCGCCTTCGTGCTCGAGCGGCTGCTGGCGGCCGGCCGCTTCAACCTACAGACTAACACACCCGCGACGGGGCTCTCCTCGTCTGCGGCGTCCACTATTTCCCCGGGAACCGGGCCACACGACGGCAGTAGCACGACGCTATGGACCGTCCACACGCCCCGCGGCACCGTCACGGCGCCTCGGGTGCTGCTCGCCACCAACGCGTACACGTCGCACCTGCTGCCGCAGTTCGCGGACCTCATCGTGCCGGTGCGTGGCCAGGTGTCGGCGCTCAAACCTCCACCTCCACCATCACCACCAGCAGCACAGTCATCGCCACAACCATCATCACCACAACCACCACCACCACCGCAACCGCCGCTCGACATCGGCCACACGTTCGTGTTCGCGGGCGAGCCCGACGACCCCTACTCGCGCGACGACTACCTGGTCCAGCGGCCGCCTCCGGCGGCGGAGCTCGTGTTCGGCGGCGGGCGGAAGCACGCGCGGGGCCGGGGCGTCGGGGTCTGGGACGACGCCTCGACGGACGGGCCCGTGGCGTGGTACCTGCGGGGCGAGCTCGGCGGGCTCATGGACCTGTCGCATCGGCCGTCGCCATCGGCACCAACGACGACGACGACGGCAACGACGGCGGCGGCGGCGGGAGAGCCTGAGAAGAAGCAGGACCTCGAGCCGACCTACGAGTGGACCGGCATTATGGGGTACTCGCGGGACGGACACCCGTGGGTCGGCGTCGTGCCGCCGTCGCTGGGCGGTGGCGGCTCGGGCGGGCGCGGGCTGGCCATGTGCGCGGGGTTCACGGGCCACGGAATGCCGAACGCGGCGCTCTGCGCGAAGGCGGTCGTCTCGATGATGATGACGTCCGATGAGGAGGAGGTCGACCTCCCGCCCGAGTACCTGCTCACCGAGACCCGGGTCGGCGCCGCGAGGCTGCTGGACGAGGTCGACGTCGTGGACGCCAAGGGGAGTCTGTTTATGGATTTTGCCGGCTTGGGGGGACTCTGATGTGGTGTGGTTTAGTTAGGGATGCGTTTTTCCCCGGTTTCGTATATAGCACAAGCCGGCAAGCGAGTCACGAGGAATGCGAATCTTCAAATGGAAGGACATCGAACATATCTATTCTGATCTCCTATCCATCCATGGTGCTATGTCAAACTCAGAGAGGGCCTCCCACCCATCTATCTTCCTCGGCCTCCGAGACCGGATCCCCTGCGAGACAAGGAGCGTCCCGAAAGGCAACGAAAGAACCCTTACCAGTTCCTGTGGACCATCAGATCAGCGCGCTTCCATTCATCCGTCCCCGGAACTCCCCTTTACTTTGCTTCATCGTGGTCTCGTTCCATTCATGTCGAGGAGGGTATAACATAAGATAAAACGTTCGCAAAACTCCAATCTGTAAATAATTCCTTCCCTTAAGGGTCTTCTGACCTTTGGGCGGACCAGATAAATAACAACCCCTTCATTGGATGGAGTGATCCTTCTTTCTCTTCCATTCCCGAGCTTTCGAATAATTCTTACGTTTCGATAGTCATATGCTATCTCGTCGTTCTCAGGGTTCGTCCCTGGGGTTTCCGTTTCCGTATGCAAGCGCGAATTTGCCATGATCCTTTGCTTCCAGTTGGGTCTAATAAGTCGTAACCATTCTTGCTTCATTCTGAGTGACAATATACCGCCCAAAGTTCAGAGTCACAATCACCGGGCTGTTGGGTTCCCTGGGTGTCCCTGAGGGATTAAGAAAACGAATATGTGCAAGGAGAAGAGATGTAAATCGATAGGATATCGCGGAGAAGAGACCCCAATTTGACATGGTTGTAATTCTCCGCTGCGGAAGAACTGGGCGAACGCCGCGGTGAAAAACGAGCGGAGATTGAAGATAACCCGCAAGCTCAGAGACGAATAGTTAAGAGAAGTGGTGAACACCTAGGGAACACCTTGCATAGAAATCTGGCATCTGCTTTTAATCAGCCTCGGCCAACTGCATAATCAACTTGGCAGCCATATCGAGGAAGGGGAAGGGGCTCATAACATCCTTCTCTTCGAGCAAAGTGCCGTCATCTCGTTCATAGCCCGAGCACTTGAAGTCGACGAGGTAGACGCCGTACTCCATTTCGTAGATCTGAATCTCCATTCTCATCCAGACGAAATCTTGTTTGCGTTTGTCCATCACGGAATACACGTATGTGTTTTGCTCCGAGGCTTCTTCGGGGCTCATGTGACCGGATGAAACGGTCGACTTGCGCAGATCTGTCTAGAGTTAGAATATGCCACGAACGTACGTCGGACATGACTCACCGTCTTTTCTCCAGCGGCAGACGATATGCCACGGATCGGCGGGAAGTTTGTAGTATTTTACTGGATCGAAGGTCTTCGGATCGATTTGATCTGTGGGAACGCCTTCATAAGGGTTGGGGAGTTTATCGGTTGGGGCGTCCAAAGGAGTATTGGTAGCGAAACTACCATTTCTAGGGGCGCAGTTAGTGGTGCACGATATACAGGTCTTGGTGGCACAGATCTTACTGGACTTCCTGATCGTTTTCGTGCACCTTTTCATAGTCCTCATCCACTACCCAGGTCGCACCAAGCTTCGACAGGGACTTGTATATGCACAGCAGAGCCTCCCAAGGAGCATTACGGGAGCGAATTCCAAACTGCCAACGGGTAGGCTTGGGCTTCTTAGGCGCAACCGGGGTCATAGTCTGCGGCCGCGCACTATCATCAAGTTTCACGGAGCCCTTGGAATGCGGTTTGAGGCGGCGCACTGCCTCTTGTTGCTCAGCAGGCGTCCTTGGCTGGAGTGGTACATCGGGCACTGGTTGGCTGCTCAGTGGCTCCTCGATCCCTGCATTCTGACGCTCTAGATATTCCCTGTGGAGGGCTGGTAAACTTGTCGGAAGAATGCCGACTTTGCTTACATAGCCCCGCGGGGACGAGCTCGCAACTGTCGACGTCGTGGAACGATTGGATCCCGCTAGAGGACTCGCCTGGGGTTCTGGTATCTGATCCCCGTCGGGCACTTCGTTGCCCTCTATCGAAGTGTCCTGAAGGGTTTGTGCCACGCTAGCCATGTTTTCCTCGTGAGTTGCAGAGGGTGGAGAGGTAGCAAAATAAGGATTGTCAGCCCCTGTTCCGTATGCAGCTGCGCGAGGTTAGTCGTATGTCCCCCAACATATAGGTGGTAGAATAAGGGATAGAACGGTTAGGGTGGGGTGCCGGGTTTTGCGGGTGATTTGAGTAGATACGTAGGTGCATCATCAGGGGCGGCTGGAAGGTGAGACATACGATTTACTTGCATAAGCTTATTTTCCCGCACAATCATGTAAGCGTCCTTGATGGCTGATGGTTCATCAGCTTCGAGGGCTTCCTGGACATCCTTCTTGCCATAACCCATTGTCTTGCTGATCTTCTCTGTGACCTCCTCATACAGCTTCTCGGCAACCTTGACAGGAGCATTCGGTGCAATATCTGACGGCCTGATGGCTCTGTTGGGATCTACACCAGTGTTTAAGAACTCCTCGACAGGAGGCTGAAGATACGCCGGGAGATCCTTCAAGAACCAGGGATCTTGCCTAATCTCGTCGATGGTAGCTCTCTGGACTGGGTTGACTTGCAGCATCTTTCTGATTAAGGCCTGTGCATCTGCGGGTATCCAATGAGGTATCGTGAATACTCCGCGCTGAATCTTTGCGAATAGACTGGGTATGTGATCGTCGTCGAATGGGAGTCTGCCTACTAGCAGCACATAGAGAATAACACCGCAACTCCAGACGTCGACTTCGGGCCCCGCATATAGCTTCCCGCTAATCACTTCTGGCGCCGCGTAATTGGGACTGCCGCAGCTCGTTTTAAGGAAGTTGCCGTCGGTCATGATATTGCTGAGACCAAAGTCGGCAATCTTGACGTTGAGGTTGTCGTCGAGGAGCAAGTTCTCGGGTTTCAGATCGCGGTGGACGACCTTGTGTCTGTGGCAGTATTCGACGGCGCACAGCATCTGCTGGAAGAAGCGGCGGGCCTGGTCTTCGGGCATTCGACCATGCGAGACGATGTAATCGAACAGCTCGCCGCCGGCGTACTCCAGCACCATGATGATCTCATTCTGAGTCTTAATAACCGTGTAGCTACAGTGTGCGCAAACGATTAGCAAACACTATTCGGCTCACGGGAAGGAATGCGTTCCCGACTTACAGCTTGATGATGTGGGGATGCCGAAGGAGCTGCAAGTATTCGATCTCCCGCTCGACTCGACCGACCATATCCCTACTTATCAGCTTCTTACGTGCGATGACCTTGAGCGCGACTTGTTGGCCGGTCATCCTGTGCACGGCGAGTTTGACCTTGCCAAACGAGCCCTCTCCTAGGGTACGGATGATGTTGTATGCACCGATGCGCTGCTCTAGCTTCGCCTTCTGATCGCCTCCCATCAAACTGGAAGCTCGACCCCGGCCCCCGGTTTCGGCTCCGGCTGCTGCTCCATTGCTGCCGGCTGCTGCTGCTGTCTCGGCTGTCTGGTGGGGGGTGATGTTGATTTCGGGGACTCGGCCGGGTCGATTGTTACGGCGGATCTGTGATGGAGATATCGATATGGAGAGTTCCTCCTCGTCGAATGCTCTTTGAGCCATCTCGTTGAAGCGAACCCGATGTTGTGTAATGATGGATAGGAGTGGTGGTTGAGGAGAAGATTGGGGGTCGTCATGGGCACATGCAGCGGTAGCAGAGCCGGCAGGTAGGCAGGGGAGGTAAGGTACCCAGTGGCCAGGGTACAATACAATACCTGTCACAAAGGCGGCCCGGGTGGTGTAAACGAGGGGTTTCTATGACCTGAAAGTACCTCGGTGGGTGAGACCCGCCTGGTGATGTTAGGCCGGGGTCCGCTAGCTTGAGGGTCTTTGGAGGGGTCTGTCTGTCTGTCTGTCATTCGGGTCTCTCAGATACTCGAGTTTTATTAACCTAGCTACGCGTGTTTGACAGCCACCATCGATCCCATGTACTGGAGACTAGAATGGGGAAATCTGTGTCATTCGTACTTGGTAGTACTCGCTCCCCTTCGTGATGATAGGTACCTAGGTAATATTTGGATGCTTAATCTCTTGTTTTCTTCCGGAGACAAAGAGAATTTAAAATGGGAGGCAGGCTAACCTCGGACCCCACTTAATGATTAAGCCTAACAATAAACAGCGATTTCTGGAAGATAAGTAGCCCGATAAGAGTGCACTTATCAATACAGTCTTTTGGTGCAGTGGCTAGCTGACAATTAAGAGTCTCAGACATGCTTTATACTAAGTGGAGTTCTACCGCCAGCTAATGCTTGCAAAGATCCTGTACCTGACCACTTACCCAAAAAGCTTCAATCGATCCAAGTAAGGAGAACTGGCCATAGTTAATGCGTTAAGCAGCCACGGAAGATGGTACTATGAGAGGAATACCAGTTACTACCTGATCCCTAGTAACTGAGGAGATGTGTCAGATAAGTAGCCCGATAAGAGTGCACTTATTAATTCAGTCTTTTGGTACAGTAGCTACGCAATAATTTCTACCTAAACGTGCGATATTTAAAAATTAATAAAAAATTAATAAAAAATACCGAAAGTAAAGATTTAAAGTATGCTTAAATTAATATTATATACTTTATTCGTATAAAATATTCTCGATAAACAAGACGTAATAGTATAACTTAATTAAATAAATATATAAATTATATTATCTTAATTAATGAATTTAATTAAAACGTAAGTTTTTTATAAAATTTCTATTTTTACTTTTATTAATAATAATTTTTAATAGAATTTTAAATATTTTTTCGTAATTTATAATAGCCGGATAAATTATTACTCGTAGTTTTTTAATTTACATTTATTTAAAAGTTGAAATTTAGCTTTTTTAAATCCGTTATCGCTATGTTTTTTTTTTAAATTTTTCTAATAATTTATTTATAAGTAAGATACTATTTTAATATAAATTTATATAAAATCGATTATTTTTATTGTTATGAATTACAATATATTTGAAAATTTAAAACTAAATTTAAATTTTAAAGAAAAGTTATTAATATTAATAAAAGAGATAATAATATTTATTCGTCCGATTTTTTATATAAATCGAGTAATATAAATAAAATTATTTCCGTTAAGATTTTAAAAATACGAAATATTAGAATTTTATAGTCGAATTTAATAAATATATTTTACTTATTTTAATTAATAAAAGTTCGAAACGCTATAAAATCGATTAATATTACGAAGTTTAAACGCTTAGCGCTAATATTTAAATCTATTTAATAACGTTATATATTTCGATAATTTATTATTATAATTACTTTATTATACCTTATTTATTCTCCCTAGAGGAGACGTAACCGTAGAACAAAATTGAACAAATGGATAAATTATAGTATCGGTTGCTAAGCTTTACTAAGCCCTAACCTTTTTACAGACTGCCTTGTCATGCCCCTATCGACGACCATTTTTGACCGAATTCTGGACGGTTTTCGTAATCCGGAATAACCGGACAAATTATCGTTCGTAATTTTCCTTATATCGAATTAAAAGTTAAATTTCGAAATTCTTAAGCCCTTTACCGTTTATATCCAGTTTTCTTAATAATTTTTTTATACGATCGATATTTTTTATTATAAAATCGTTTAATTTTTAACTATTTTTATTTATATAAATTAAATCGTATCCGAAAATTAAAAATAAAATCCGATTTTTTTAAAAAAAGTTAATTAGATTAACGGAAATATCGATATTTTTAACTTGTTCCAAAGTTTTATTAAATTTAGGGATTTTAAAAAAAACGTTTTCCGTAAAGATTTTACAGTTACGGAATACCGGTATTTTGTAATAAGAATTACCCGGTATGTTTTAATTATTTTAATTAATAAGGATTCGAAAAATTATAAAATCGATCGAAATTAAAATTATAAGATTAATAAAGGGTTATAAAGCAGTTATCTTATACGGATTTAAGGTTTACTGCGAAAAGCTTAATATCTTCTAAGTTATTGTTTGTATTCCAGAAAATTCCCCTTACCGAACCGTAAAGCCAGAGGGTATAAGGTTTATTAAGGTCGAAGCTTGTCGGTATTACGCGATAATTGGTTTCGGAATAAGGTTTTTTGTAACCGAAACGTATAATTTATTATTACCGTAAAAATTATTAATAATTACCGTATTCGAAGATATTGGGTAAAATATTTATTATGTTAATTATTAATATAATTATTTCGTATTTTTAGCTTAGCCTAGATAATACGGCTTAAACCTAACAACCTTACACCTTATATACCTTATTTATATTTCGTATTATTTTTAGAATTAATTTAATTTCATAGTTATTTTTAATATTTTTTATTTAACGTTATAATTCCTATATTTTCTTACGAATTTTTATAAAATTTTATAAATACGTAATATATAATAATATATTATATAAGCGAGTTGCTTATATAAGCAAATTAATAGTTTTTTACGTTATTTTAATTACTTAACTTTAGTTGTTAATATTTTAATATTAATGATATAAAACGGCTTATAAAAATACGAAAATAAACTTAGCCGTTTAAACTAAAAAAAAAAACTCGAAATTTAGTTATAAACGGCTTTATATAATATATAACGTTCTCGAATCTATTTTAAAAAACCGATATAACGGTAAAGTTTAACGAATAAATATTGTTTTTAATTTACGAAAATTAATGCTAACTGAAAAGACATTTAATTATTAAGCGAACTTTTAATTTAAATATATAAACGTTTCTTATTCGGTTCTAATATATTAAAAATATAACGAATTTAATATTTATTTAATACGTTATAATATTTATTAGGATTAACTAGGCCTTTAGTTTTATTAAACCGAAAAAAAATTACAAGTATTTCGTAAATAGTTTATTTTAATTTACGTTATAATTACGAAATATGGTATAATAAAAAAGAATATTTATAATTTTAGTGAAATAAAATTTTATATGAGTTTTTTATAATAATAAGTATAGTAAATATAAATATTAAAAAACGTAAAAATAATTTATAATAATATAAATTATTAACTTTTAAAGTTAAACCTTATTTTTATTTATTATTTCTATCGAGAAATCCTCTTTTTTACTAGTTTACCGATAACTTATATATATCCGATAAAAGGATTATTATAAGCGAAAACAATTAAACGATAAATAAATTAAGTTTAAAATATATTAAGTATTTTGATATATATATTAAAACGCGTGTTAAAAATTTAAAATTTTTATTTTTATTTTTAACCGTTACGAAAATTATTATAAGATTAATCATATTATTATCATTTATATATTTAATTTTCTTTATTAAGTTTAATTTTTAATATATTATATTTTTCCGTAATAAAATACGTTTATTTATTATATATTAAAAGTTTTATATAACGTTACGTTATTTATATCATTAAAATCTTTTATTACCGGCTTTTATAATACGTTTAAAGTTATTATAATAACCTATAATATTAAATTCGGATTTACAAAAATAGGATTTATTTAATTTAATTTTAATTACGTTTTTTCCGATTTAAAAATTCTAGTTAGATTTATATCGACCTTTTTTTTCTTTATTTTTAATAATTTCGTTATTTATTTATTTATTACAATTTTTAGAAGTATTATTAAAACGATTTAACGAGAAAGTTATTTATAAAGGAAAATTAAAATTACTAGGGTAATGCGCCGATAAAAATGACTAAATCGGTTATTTTTTAATAAAAAAAAATAACTTATTATTTTTATATAAAATCTTTTTTTAGAAAAAGAAAACGGTTATATTTATAAAACGAATTACGTATTTAATAAACGCCGGAAAATTAAAAATATACGTTTTTAAAAAGAGGGAACGTTTATTATAAAGAAGGTAAAAATTTTTATCATTAAATAATAATAATAATAATAATAATAATAATAATACGTAATCGTAATTAGAAAAGCTTAGAGATAATTATTATAAAAAAGTTTAAACAGAAGAATAGAAACATAACGTTTACGATAAGTCCGAATAGAATATACGTATTTATAAGGAAATTATAAAAACGTTTAGCGATAAGAAATTTAATTAATTTAAATTAATTTATTACGTTATAGTTATTTTATTTAATTTCTTTGTTATAAAGTATTAAAAAACGAGCGATTTACTTATATTAGTAATTCGTTTATATAATACGTTAGCATTTTTTAAAAAATTTAATTACCGTTTTTTACAATTAATCCGTAGGTATAAAAGAGTTTAATTTCTTTTGGAAATTACTGAAACGATTAAAAGTAATTTTCATTACGATTTAATTAGTTATTTATAATTTTTAACTTTATTAAAAATATTATAAACCGCGTTAAAACTTTTATAATATTTTCCGTATAATTATTAATTTTATCAAATTATAAGGTGAATTTAATAACTAATAATTTAATACGATTTTACCAACTTTTTTTAAAGTATTTTTTAAAAATAAGGTTTTTTACCGATTAAAACGTTTTATTACCGATAAGGCTTCAGCCTGGATAATACGGCTTGAATCTAACGACCTTGTATAAAATTTTCGTAAATATTAATACATACCTGGTTTTAATATACTCTTACCTTTTATAAAAATTATTATAAAGTCGAAAATTAAACGAAAATTTATATTATTAATTTTTTTTATATTTTTAAATTTAATTTTTTTTCTGTTATTAATAAAGTTTTTTTAATTAAAAATACTAACTTTTTAAAAAAATTCAATATAAGAAATTTAAAGTTTTAATAATTTAACGATAAAATTTTAAAGGTAAAAGTTAATAATAATTAAAAAAACAATTATTTCGTAAATAACGTTTTTATATATAGAAATTATTAAATTAATCTTATAAATATAATAAAAAATATTTTACGTAAAATATTAATTAACTAAAAAGGATAAAATTTAATATTTTAAGTTATCGTTATTTAGTTAATAAAAGTAAGGATTAATATAACATTTTAAATCGTAATTTTTAAAATAAAAAAGAGTTATAATAAAATTTAACGATTACTTTTATATAAAAAGCCTGCCGGTTATTTAATATATATTAATAATAATCCTAATATTTAAATTATTATTACAACGTTATTTTAATATTATAATAATATCAAGGTAACTATTTTTAAAATAAAAAATAATTAATATAAATAATATTTACGTTATAATTAAAAAGTTTATTATAAAAGCTTTATATACGATAACTATATGCCGTATTAAAAAAGTATAGTAAACTTTTAATTTAAAATTTTAAATATTATTAAAAACGAATTTGTTATATAGAAAGAATATTAATATTTTTATAATTATATTTAAATTTCATATTAAATAATATTAAAAAGTTAAAATTAAGGTAATTTTTATTTAAAAAGAATACGGGGTAGCGAAATCGGTAACCGAATAATTATCTTCTTATTTAAAACGAATATTATAAAGTAAACGAAAATATATCGTTATAATCGTAAAGTTCTCTTTAAATCTTAAAGGAAAAGGTAAAAAGTAAAATTAAAAAATATCGGCCCCGATTTAATATTTAACGGAAACTATAACGTTAAATAATACGGATTCTATAATTAAGAATTTTTTAAAAAATTCCGAGATATATATAATTAGTTAGGCCCAATGGCTTAGTAGTCGCAAGCCTGGGTATCTCTTTCAATTGTAACAAGCTTGGGCACTTTATTGCGATTAATTGCAAAAAACAGCTGGTTCAAATCTAACTTGGGCTACCGTTCCTTTAGGTAACGCCAAGCTTAAAGGAACTAAATTATTAAAGTTTCGGTTCCGCTACTATATCGGCAAAAACTGGAATAATTAATAGCTTTAGGAATTAATTAAATTAATCGTATACGTAATCGTATTTATTACCGTGTTAAGAAATTTCTATTAATCGGGTTTTTTATCCGGCTTTTTAAAAGGTACAGTTTTTAAAGGTACTTTCCGGTCGCGCTTATAAGAACCAATGTATATGTATATAGTACATAGATTAGTTACGCTAAATACCTAATAGTACATATTCTTATATATAATTAGTTAAAATATGTTATATAGGATTAATATTATATTGAAAATATTTTATAGGTAAATTTTCCGCGATATTTAAATTCCTGTATATAATAAAAATTTAGTATTAAGACTTACCCTGTTCGTCGACCCGCTAGACTTACCGATTCGAATATAGAAAAGGATAAATATATTCTAGTTCTAGAATTATATGATTATTACTCGGCCTCGGGTTTAAAATATACGAAAACTAATTTCGACGATATAGGAATAATTAATAAAATTTATACTTTTATAAGTTACTTTTAACTTATTTGCTTTATAAGCGACTAGACGAAACGGTTTTATTTTATTCAGTTAAACCGTAATTATTTAAATCTTTTAACGGTATCGTTTCGAAATTTATTATTATAGGGCGATATAAACGTAACGGTACCCCGTTTTAAATATATAACTTTAACTGCGATATTAATATTAATATCGGTTATAAAGATTCCGTTAGTTAAGATTTAAATAATACAGAAGTGTAAATAGATAAGCGGTTAGCAGTATTTACGATAGGGAAACTAGCGATAAGGAAATTTGCGATAACGGGATGCCTATGAGGTAACGCAGCCCCCTGTAGCTAAGACAGAGCTAGGACAGGACCCCATATAAATCCTGATACGAGACTGTCTAACAACAGTCGCTGATACGACCCAAGAGGGGTTCGTGGCTCAGTGGGGCTAACAATTGGTCTGATTATCTGACAGTGCCGTTAAAATATACTGGTAATAAATCCGCGTAGAAAACGAGACGGAAAAGAGCCTGTAATACGAAAGATTAGGAAAGGCGGCAGCGGCTGAAGTTATAAAACTTTACTAACTAAATCGGGGGCCTGTATAAGTAATAATTTAAAAAAATTAAGGCAGGCAACGTACGGCTTAAATAACGCTATGACGTACTGTTAGCTAGTTAGGTATGCTATAACATATTAAATAAGGAAAAGCTACCTTTTAATCGAAAGATATATATTCCGTTATTAGGCTATATAAAATCTATACGCGTATAAGAAGTATACGTAATTAGCTAAATAAAATAATACAACTATTATCCCTTATATTTAATAATTAAAAATTTAATTTACTTAATTCGCGTAATTATTAATTAATTAGCTATTAGTAAAATAATATAAATTATATATTAGTTATAATTATTAGTATATTTTATTAATTATAATAATAACAGTATCGTTGATATCCTTTATTATTTATAATAAACTTAAAAATTAAAACAGTTTTAAGGGTAGATTCTAGGTTAAAGTAAATGTTTTTAATTTATAGAAATATATCGATTATAATTAATTATTTCCGTAAATTATTAAATTAATAAAATCCGATAAAATTTCGTATCTAAAAAAATAATTTTATTTTTAAATACGTATTAATATTTTATTTTCCGAATTTCTTTTTTATAATTTGAAAAAATCGATTATACGAATAAATTAACGAATATTTTCGAAATAATAATCGAAAGTAATTAAATTTATAAATACAACTTTGTAGTATATATTTATAAAAATTATAAATATAATATTTTCCGATAACATAATAATAATTTTACGAAATAAACTTAAAAATTAATATTTCTAGTAATTAAGAAAATAATTTTTTTTCCGAGGAAAGATTTATGGGATAATACGTTAAGTTAATTAAATCTAGTAATGTATAGAACAATAAATTTTTAATTAATATTTAACGAAAATATCGCAAAAATTAAAAGAAGGTTTTTAATCGGTAAAAAAATTAAACGAATAAATTATAAAGTAATAAAAGATTATAATTTAAAAATAACGATATAATATTTTAAAAAAGAAAACGATAATCGTATAAATTAATAATTTATATATAATATTAGTCGTTATTATAAGAATTTAAATAATTACTTTTTAAATAATAAAAACGACCGAAATCGATAACGGTAAAATTAGCTATTAAAATATGGCGGTTATCTGTTTAAATTACTAGATTATAACCTATTTTTAACCTATACTTAAAAATATTAAAACAATGTTTCCGACGTTTTATTAAACGCTTGGTAATTTTATTAATTAAAATAAAATTAAGTAGGAAAATATATAATTTAATAATTTTTAATTGTGAAAAGGAATTTCCAAATAGAGATCGAGATGGAATAATCGTAGAAGTTTATATACGGACCGGAATATTAGTAGATAAAAGTATAAAGAATCGGATATATAAGATATTTGCTATAAATCGTATTTAAGCTTTTATTATATATTACCTTAATATTTTTAAACGTTTTTTAATAAAACTTTAATAGATTTCTACTATAATATTAAAATAATAAAATTAATTATTTATTAAAAAGTATAAAGATATTAATTATATAAAATATAAACTAATTTTTAAAATAAATATAATATATATTAACGAATTTTTTCTCTTTAAAAAAGACGTAACCGTAGAATTAAATAAAACAAATTAATAGATTATATTATCGGTTACTAAGTGTTACCAAACCTTAACCTTTTTATAAACGTCTTACTTTAAAATAACTTTAAACGATTTAATTATGTCCTTATCGACGACTATTTATAACGGAATTTTAAATAATTTTCGTAATCCGGAATAACCGGACAAATTATCGTTCGTAATTTTTTCTATCTCGATTTAAAAGTTAAACTTTGACGTTTTTAAGCTTATTATCGTTATTATTTAATTTTACCAATTATTTTTTTATAAGCCGGATATTTCTTAATATAAATTTACGTAAAAATCGATTATTTTTACCGTTTTAAATTAAATCGTATCCGAAAATTAAAAACAAATCCCGATTTTTTTCGGAAAAGTTATTAATATCGATAAAAATATCGATATATTTTATTCGGCCGATTATTTTATTTAAATCGAATAATATAATCGAAATTATTTCCGTTAAAATTCCGGAAATACGGAATATTAAAATTTTATATTCGGACTTAGCCTGCATATTTTAATTATCTTAATTAATAAACATTTAAAAAACCTTAAAATTAACGAAAAGTTATAAAACAGCTATCTTATACGGATTTAAGGTTTATTATAAAAAGCTTAATATCTTCTAAGTTATTATTTAAAATTCCCTTTAGTAAATTAACTAAAAGACATAAAACTTATTAAAGTCGAAACTTATCGGCATTACGTAATAATCGGCTTTAAAATAAAGCTTTTGGTAATTAAAATATAATTTATCGTTATCGTAAAAACTATTAATAATTATCGTATTTAAAGATATTAGGTAAAATATTTATTGTATTAATTATTAGTATAAATACTTTATATCTTTAGCTCAGCTTAAGTAATTCGGCTTAAACCTAATAACCTTATATTAACGAATTTTTAATTAATTATTTACGTAACGTTATAATCGTTTTGTTTTATATTTTCGTAATTTTTTTTAATTTAAATTTAAATTTAACAATATATATTTTTAATTTAATTAACCGGTTTTTAAATTATAAGCTAACTATATAAAGAAACGAAATATGTATAAATAATAATAATATTCCGATTAAGAGATATAAAGAAATAAATATATTTTTTCGAAATTTTAAAAATTTATAAACGTTACGATTACAGGATATAATTTCTTATAGAGATTTTATATATAATTTAATATTATTCAGATAACTTTAAAAAAGTTATTAATAAGAATTGTTTTTTAATAATTATTATAAAATAATTACAATTAAAATATTATTACGTTAATAAATAAATTTAAATAATTAATTATTAAAAGTATTACCGTAATAATTATTAATCTAGTTTTTATAATATATAAATAATAAGATTATTTCGTATTAATACTAAATTAGATAATATTTACATCTTAATTATTTAATCTTTAAGATACTTATTTATTTCTTATTTTATACGAAAAAAGTTAAATTAAAAAGCTTTATTACGGTTAAATATTAAAGTTATAAAAAAGCGAAGGTTAAATGATAAATATATTACGAATTACGAGAAAAAAAGTTCCGATTAAAATAAAGAATTACCGTTAAGTTTACAAATTTCGAAAAAAACTCTAAAAAAATATAAATATGTGTTATTTATTATAAATAGGTATTTAAGCTTTATTTAAGATATATACTTTAAAAAATTAGAAATAAAATATATTAATTATAACTTTTTAATATTTCTTATATATTTTAAAAAATAAAAATAAAAATTTTCGCTGGTAATTAAATACGATAACGAAATTTTAAAAAATTCTTAATTTCGAGATATGTTATAATTATTATTTAAATATTAAGTTTAAGTTTTTAATATTTTATATTTAAATTTAAAACGAGGGTATAAAACATTTAAAAGATATAATTAAAAATAATAATTATAATATAAAATAGCGTTAAGTTATTTTTTTAATCGTATATATTATAAAAACTATATTATAATTATATAATGATATTTTAAATACGTTTTATTTTAATAAACTTTATACAAAGTTTATTATATTTGTTTAGCCTTTAAAAATGGTATAATAATATTTAATTTGAAATTATAAAAGTTTATTTACGATTGAATAATTATATAACGTCCCGGATAAGTTTACGGGATAAATAAGCTTACGGGATAGTTTTTGATATATTTTAATTACTTAATTTTAATTAATTATTTTTTAATATTAATAATATAAAATAGTTTATAAAAAAAGCAAAAATAAATTTAGCCGTTTAAATTAAAAAACGAAACCCGATATTTAGTTATGCAATACTTAATTTTATTTATAAAATCGCCCATTTTACTTTATATATACGATATACTGGTAAATCCTTTAAAACAGATATTATCCTTAATTTGTAAAAATTAACGTTAACCAAAAAATAATCGATTATCGATTAAATTTTTAACTTAAATACGGGAACGTTTTTTATCCGGTATCAATATATTAAAAATATAGCGAATTTGTTACTTACGTAATACGTTACGGGATACGTTAGGGTTAAATAAATATTTAATTTTGTTAAAAAGTAACAAAAATTCGAAATACGTTTAAATTAAAAAATAAATTATTAAAAGGTTTTATGCGAAAATCTAAAGGTATTTCGTAAATAGTTTAAATTTATTCGGGTTATAATTGTAAAATACGGCATCGTAAAGAAAGATATTTACAATTTCGACAAAACGGGATTTTTGATAAGGTTTTTTATAACAACCGGCATAATTATTATTAATATTAAAAAATATAAAAGATTTAAATAAGCCTAGTAAAAAAATCGGGAATAGTTTATAGTAATATAAACTATTAACTTTTAAAATTAGACTTTATTTTTATTTATTATTTTTACCGGGAAAAATTACTTTTTTCGTTAATTTACCGATAACCTATTTTTACCCGATTAAAGGATTATTATAAGCGAAAACGGCTGGACGATAAATAAATTAAATTTAAAATAAGTTATATATTTTAATAAATATATCCGAACGCGTATTAAAAATTTAAAACATTTTTTTATTTTTAACGGTTACGAAAATTATTATAAAACTAACGATATTATTATATTTTATATACTTGTTTATTCTTTTTATCGGTTTTAACTTTTCGACGTATCTTATTTTTCCGTATTAAAACGTATTTATTTGTTATATATTAAAGGTTTTATATAACGTTACGTTATTTATATTATTAAGGAAAATTTTATCGCCGGTTTTTATAATACGTTTAAAATTAGCATAACAACCGATAATATTAAATCCGGATTTACGAAAATTAGTTTCGTTTTATTAGATTTTAATAAGGTTTTTTCCAAGTTCGAAATTTTTTTAATTATATTTACGCTAACCGTTTCCCCGTTAACCTTTACCGGTTTTATTCGTTTTCCGTTTATAAAAACCCCTAGGAATATTAAGAAAATAATAAGATAAAGACGTTATTTGCCAAAAAAATTAGAAATTACTAGGGTAGCTCGCCGATAAGAATTGTTAAATCGGCAAGTTTTTTAATAAAAAGTAATGTATTACTTTTGTACGAAATTGCTTTTTTTTAAGAAAAAATTACCTAATTGCGTAAAACGAACCATATTTTAAGTAAACGTTATAAAATTAAAAACGTACGTTTTTAAAAAAAAGGAATATTTATTATAAGAGAGGTAAAGGTTTTTATAGCTAAAAAAAAAAAAATGGTAATAAGTAATTGCAGTTAAAAAAGGCTAAAAGTAATTATCGCAAAAAGGTTTAAACGAAAAAACGCAAATATAGTATTTGCGGAAAACCCGGATATAATGTACGTATTTGTAAGGAAGTTATAAAGACGTTTAGCGATAAAAAATCCGATTAGTTTGAATTAATTTAATATATTATAGTTAATTAAATTAAGTTTATTATCGTAAGGTGCTAAAAATTATCCCGTAAGCTTGTCCATCCCGTAAGTTTATCCGGGACGTTAGTTTATATTATAATAATAATTATTATAAAAAATAAATAAAATTTTAAAAGTTATATTTTAAAACGTAAATCGGTTTTTCGTTAATTATTAATAAACGAATATTTACGAAATTTGAAATTTATTAATAAATTAGGTTATCGTTATCCGAAACGTTTAATTTAATAAGAAGGTTATTTTTTCCTATAATATTAAAGATTTAAATAATATTTTTTTTATATTATAGAAAACGAATTATAGAATTTATTTCGATAAGTAAAGATATTTAAGTAGGTATATAGCCATTTAGATATATATATATATATTTATAAAGATAATGAAAACCTAAGCGGAATAATTTAATTACTAGTAAGCTAAAAGGTTTAAAATAAAATGATTATAACCTTAAAAACGTTCGGGTTAGAGAAAAATAAGTTGATTTATAAAGATTAATTATTCTTATACGAGCGTTATCTTTAAATTATTTTCGTTTTTTATATTATTATTATTATTATTAACGTTTGTTTTAATAGTTATTACGATTAACATATTAACGGAAGGCATAAAAATAGCTTTAAGTCTTTATTATATTGTTTAATTTAAAGTAGTAGTAAAAAACGAAAGTTTTTTATAAATCAAAGTTTATTATTCGTATATTCCGTATTAAAATAACATTATTAAAAATAAGTTTATGGTATAAAAAGCCGTATTTAATAGAAGATAAATAATTTATTTTATATGTAAAATTAATAACCGGCTGATAAATTATCAAAATTTAAAGAAATTAGTTATTGAAAATACGTACCGTGTTACTCGAAAAGGTTTTAATATTTTATTTTATATAAATATATTTAAATTATTAAACCGCCTATATAGGCGTAATTTACTATTATTATCGTAAAGTTATAACGAATTAAATATATATTTATTAAAAGAGATGTTTTATAAATTTAAAAAATTATTTATAAAACTATAAAAATTCTCCCTAGAGGAGACGTGACCGTGGAATAAAATTGAACAAATAGATAGATTGTGGTATCGGTTGCTAAGCTTTACTAAGCCCTAATCTTTTTACAGGTGAGTTCTTCCGATATAAGAGAATTGGTGCATTCCTAACCGCTTAGGCGTCTTATTCCAAGGTGATTTCAGACTGCCCTGTTATATAAGCCCCTATCGACAACTATTCTTAACCGAATTCTGGATTACCTCATCGAGATCAGGCCCTGTTTTTGAAGTTGTGGCTGCGCCTGCGGCGCAGCTGTGGCTAGGGTTTTGCAAAAACCTGTATTTTAAAGTACCGACCCACAAAAGACCCACAAAAACAACAAAACTTCAAAAATAGGGCCTGATAAAAAGTTGTGATTTTTTGGCCTTGATTGGCGTGCTGCCATACAAAATTTTCAAAATCTATATAAGAAACTTCCAAATAAAATAACAATAACAAATAATTAAAAAATAACAAAAAATACCATTATATACGGCTTTAAAAGAGCTTTCTAACCATATATAAAACTTCCCAATCGGGGCTGGTTTGGTGGAGATATTAAAGAATAAAGTGAAAATTTTCGATTGGCATATAGCTTCTAACCGCAACGCCCTCATGGCTACGACGCAACAACCACAACCCGTACGGCCAAAAGAATAGCTGGACGGGCTTCTCCTATATGGAATTACCCTTGGAAGGTCCATGGCAAAATGACGTACGCGGTGGTTGCGTTATCGCAGCAAGGAGGGCGTTCCGGTCAATCAAGTCCGGAGCCTTCTCATGGCTGCGACGCAACAACCACAGCCCGTACGGCCGAAAAAATTGATATACGGGCTTTTCCCATATAAAACATACCTAGG
>QJNZ01000222.1:0-117279 GCA_004155055.1 Monosporascus sp. CRB-8-3
GTTGATGGCCTTTATACGCGCTGAGATATACGGCTTGGAAGCTTGATATATTCGAAAGTTTGTTTTGATGCAAAATTTGCACGACTTCGAAGTTATCTTAGTAAAGCTTGGCAACTTTTGCAGCTCGTTACAGCTGTTCCAACCCATCGCCAGTCCTTGCCAGCTTATTGCCACTTCGACCATTTTTCTCACCCCTTTATTAACGTTTTTATCAATAACTTAACGCGTATAAAGGCTACGAATATGCAGCTAACCCGACGATATAGCCTTCGTCGAGGGGACCATTTTGACATATAGCATGAATTTGTAGCTGTTATATGTATGTAAATATTAATATATAACTTGATATGTTATTAAGCGAATGCGTCCAAAAAAAGGTGTGTGTTGCCAAGCCAACTTGTGGGGCGCGACACTCCAATTCGAATCGACAGTATACGAAGGTTGAGCGTAAAAGTCTGCAAACATCCCCACTTTAGCCCACAGTGAGGATTTAAAGCGGCGTACGTACAAATCGGGTCCACTTAGTTTCCGAACACCTTAAAATATTAGGAAAAATATTTATAAAACTACAACGCCATAATAAAAAAAAATATGAAAATAACGCAATATACATTAATATTAAAAGATGTAAATTATTATAATAAAATAATATATTTTTAATGTATTCCTTAATAAAAATACATTTAAATATTATAATTTTTATATAAAAAAATATAAGTAAAAAACATTACTTATTATTAATATATATATATAAAGTAATAATATTACGATAAATAAGATTTAAAGGTATATAAGATGTAAAACTTTCGTTTAATTAAACATTATTTAGTATTTTTTATAGTTATTTAAATTCCGTATATAAAATAACATTTTTTAGTAAAAATTAATTATAATTTATCTAAACCTGTCGGCAATTAGTGCTTTTAGGTGCCCGCGGCTGGTGCGTCTAGGCTGCAGATGCTGCCTAGGACAGCCTTTATTTAGGAACCATCCTTTGTACAATTAAACGTATATATAAGGGCGATTGCCCCCAGACTTCTTCAGTCTTTCCTAGAATAACCAATACGTACTTTGCCAGATTCCTGCATTTGATTACTGTGACTGCTAACATGGTAGTATTTTCTGGTTAATTGGCAACCGTAATACGTTAAACGAAGTAGTTATTTGCAGGCTAAGTTAATAGAAAAGGTACGAGACTTAAAAGGGAATTGCTTAGTTAACTTAAAAGAGAGTAAACGGTTAACGATAGCAAGTAAGTAATAAGAACGTACCCCAGGGCAGCTCCCTGCAATCGAATAAAGCAGCCCACCCGATAAGGGTTTTATCTTTATACGGGATAGGAAGTATACGAATAACGATCTATTTCCTTTTCCTTTCGATTAGGAGGACCCCTAAAACGAAGAGTTCTATAGCGAAGGGGAAAAACAAGAGCTTATAATAGGCGCGGCAGCAGGAAAAAGACCTGCTAACGAGACTTTTTTGGAGGAAGTCTTATTGCCTCGGCAGTTAAGAGACCGATATAAAACCCCCATATAGAAATAATAGCCCTAATCAGAATTAAACAAGCTTTATACGTCCCTGGGCACCAACTTAAGTGGGATTAGGGAGGACGTTAGGGTACGAGAATATAGATACAGGTCGGTCGAGAATAAAATCAGAGATTTAAAGCTTTAATAAAAGAAAAGAGACGATATAATAGAGCGAATAAATAATATCGTAAAACGATTGTTAGATATACCCCAGTTCGGGGGCGTACTTTAATAAGGACCGCTTTAACTAAAGGCGATACGGAATTTATAAAGTGTAAGTATTTGTAAAAGCGTTTTACGAAACGCTTAAGGGACGGGAGGCTTACAGGAAGCCCTTATTGCCGTCGAGAGTAACGTAAAAAAGATTAACCCCTTAAGAGAAGGCGAAACGAAACCGAAAAAATGGTCCATTAAAAAGCCTGATCCCTTAAAGAGGGAGAAGAGCGAAAAAAAGAAGCTATGTAAAGAAAAAAGTGTGGCATGTAGGGACCTTAACGATTCGGATAGGTCACCTTTAGATTCGTTTAGAGGTTCCCGAAGATAAAAAAGCCGTCGTAACAGTTCCCCTAGTATCCCTAGCAGCTCCTTAAGCCTTAATAACTTAAATAATTTTAACAAATCAGGTATTTGCTTAAAGGAAAAAGAAAAAAATTTAAAAAGTTTAATAATAATGTAAAGCTGCGTTAGAAACGTTTTAACTTCTTACTGGATAAGGAGAACCATTTGGTAGGCTGGGCTAATTAGGAGCTTTAAAGTAACGTTTTAATATTTGCCTTTGAGGAGATTAGCTATAAAAACGGAATAAAGCTGAAATAGCTTAATTAGTTACGTTTCGCGAAGGCCATTATTAAAACGTGCAAAAGGGCGTTATTAGAGTTAATTATAGGTATTAAGAAAAAAACGAAAATGTTAAGAACCTTTAGAAAGATTTACGTAGCTATAAATAAGGCTAGGTAGAGGTTCTTTTGGAAAGAGCTTAGTAAGATTATATACGACGGAGGTGACCTTGTATAGTTTATTACGAAGTTTCAGAAGCTATTATAAAAAATTAAGGGCTGTAATATAAAGCTTGGATTAAAGGAATAGATCATTATATTCTTTATTGCTGTAAAGGATCGCGCTGGTAACTGGTGTAAGACGATTTAATTAGTGCTTAGGCAGACCAGTTATTCCTTCTAGCAGCTGATCGACGACTTTAATAGTAAATTCCATGACCATATTAACAAGAAAAAGAACGGGAAGTCTTATAACGCCCAGAGAGGTAAGGGAAAAGGTAATAATAATAATAGCAACTCCCGAGATAACAGGCCCGCATGGAACAAGAACGGAAAGCCGCTCTGCTTTAACTGTAGCAAATACGGACATTTAACGAAGGACTGCCCTAAGCCGTAGAAGGAGAGAAACGGCAAAGAAAAGAAAGGAAAGCGTGGTTAACGTTAGGGCAATAATAAATAAAATAATTAAAGTAATAATTTTCGTAATACCTATAGCGGTAACAGGAACGAAGAGTAATTTATTCCTGACGGCTTAAAAAATTTATATTAATTAGACGGAAAAATTTTTAGTGCCCGCATTGAAAAATAATAATTTAAGGACCTTATGTAATAGTATAATAAGATAATTCAGAAGGCCGCCTAGGGAGCTTTAACGGCGGAACGCTTTAAAGCCCGGGGAGCTTTAGTAAATAAATATATTAAAGCTTAGGTAACTGATCGCTTAAAGCTATAGGAAAATAAACGCCCTGAAGGAATTATTATAGAAAACGTTATGCTTCTATACGTTTACTCCTCTTACGGGAATAACCTAGATAAACTGCTTTAGGACTTAGAAGCGAATATTAATATTACGAATAATATCAGCGACTTTGAGAAAAACATTATAATAGACATTAAGTCCAGGGGAATCCAAATCATAACGGGTGGAGAACCCGTAATTACCATTTTTGTTGATATCGTTAAGTAGCCCTTAAGAAGGTATAATAAAAAAAGAAACGAAATTATAGTTAGGTATACGTTATATATTAACAACTTCCTATTAAAAATGTTTTCCGGGGAGATATTTTACAGAAGGGGAGGTTATTTAAATCGTAATATTTTAATGAGCCCTGATGGGATTTAGTTGTTAACGATTAACGTCCTTCGGAAGGGATTTTTCCTATAGCTTTACGGGAAGCCGGAGCTTATTATTAGGGCCCCGGATCTAGCAAACGATAAAAATTATTAATAGGGATACGTGCTAAAGGAGGTATCCGGTGAGGAAGACGGCGATAACTTAATAAATAACTTAAGACGCGTACTTTTAAACGCCTTTAAGGACGGGAAGGTTTTAATAACGGACGAAGTTATAAAGAAAATCATCCTTTAACATTGCCGTTTTTGTTACCTTAGTACCGAACGATTAATATGGACCATTAAGAGATTTACGGGGATAGATTTAAACCTTAACGATATAAAGAATATCTTTTGTACGGCGTACGATAAAGGGAAAATACGGAAAATACCGTTTATAAACCTTTAAAAACGAGGGAAATATATAGGAAAAATTATTTAATACGACGTAAGGTTAATTAAGCCTATTAGTATTAAGAATAAAGGCTATTTTGGTCTTTTTATAAACGATTTATTGCGTTATAGAAAATATTATTTATTTAAGAGTAAGGATGAGGTTTAATAAAATTTATACGCGTATATTATGCAAATTACAAAGTATTTAGAAACGCTGTTACCGGATAAAGAGGGCAAACGTAAAAGAGTATAAATCTTACGCTTTAACGGCGGTAGGAAGTTCGGTATAACGATAATTAAGAATTTCTGCGTTATAAAAAATATTAAACTGGTAGTTTTTAGCGTATATAATTAATATTAAAACGGAGTTGTAGAATAAGGTATATAGTTTTTGCAAAACGAAATACGTATAACTTTTGCGTAGATAAAAATTTTTATATATTTTTAAAACTTCGTAATAAAAATAATAACGTATATTATTAATAGGATAAGCTAGTTTACGGTAAAGGATATAATATTAATCGAGTATTTTAAAGATGTATTCGAGCCGAATAAATTATATAGATCCGATAACGGTTATTTCCGAATTTTCGGTAATAGGTATATAGTTTTGATTAATTAAAATTATCGAATTAAATTAAAAAAGTTAGTAACCCGTAAAACAAAGGGAATGTTATTAAGTTATTAAAGGATATATAATTACAAGGTATAGTTGTTAAAGGGCGGTAGGTTATTTATAATACCGCATGTTATTGTTTACAAAAACTTGGAAAAGCCAGGTAAATTTTTTAGCTTTAAAAATATTATCCGATTATTTTTATAGCCCGTATAGAAACGTCTAAAATACCGTTAAAAGTAAGGCGTAAAAATAAAGAATAAGGATAATAACGTCGTTTTAAAGGATAATACGGATTAAAAAATTAAGCAGGTTAAACGTAAAAGGGGACGCCCGAAAAAGACTATCTTAGAGCTATATACTTTAGAGGCCCTAAATAAAGCCTTAGAGTTAATTTAAAAGTTAAAGCTAACCTTGACTTAAGAGGGCGAAGGCGAAAATAATTTATATATTTTCTATTTTAATTTATTGACGTTAAATAACGATAAAAACCGTTTTGGTAATTTTAAAGATACCGATTAAGTTATCCGGAACGTTTACGAATACGAATAAATAATTAACATGTTAAATATTAATATTTATAGGCTGTTTATTGTTATAGATAACGGCCCGACTTTAAAGGAAGTTATAAAAAGCCTAAAACGAGAAATATAGTTTAAAGTTATTTTTATAAAGATTAAAAAGAACTTTTTGCGCGGAATTTTCAAGTTTACGTTTTTTAGTAAGGTTATTTAAAGGTATTTTATTAATGTTAAATAGGTATTAAGAAAAAAATATACGTTTATAAGGGAACTAGAAAAGTACAAAGTACGTATTTACGTAAAAGGATTTATATAGCGAAAAGGAATTAATTATAACGAAATAGCAGTAAGTACCGTAAAAGTAATACATTAAAAAATCTTAATAGCGTTAGCCGTTTTTCTGGGGTGGTATATATTCTAGATAGACTTTATTATTACGTACTTAAACGGCAAGTTAAAGGAAGATATTTATATAAAACAGTTTCCGATGTTAAAGGAATATTTTGATACGTATTTAAAGGATAGGGAGATATATAGCTTTTTCTTTAAAAGGGTTATTAAGTTGATGAACTTATTATACGGTTTAAAGTAGGCCGGAGTTACTTGGTAGGAAAGAATAAAAAAAATATTTGCGAAGTAAGGTTTCCGTCCGTTAACTTCGGATGATGCGATATATTATAACCCTAAGATAGGAAACGTTATTGCTTTATACGTAGATAACTTCTTATTTTTCGGTTTTAATAAATAGCGTTTTAAGGATATTGTTAAAAAAATTACTAAGGACGTCCCAGTTAAGGACTTAGGTAACGCGGACTAGTACCTAAGCGTACGAATTATCCGTTTTTCATTAATAGAAGATATTAGGTTAAATTAATAACAGTACATTGAGAAGTTACTAAAGTTAATCGGCTTAGACGAGATAAAAAAGAAGCTTATATTATTCGTTAAAGATTATTTGAAGTACGCTATAAGATATAACGGCGTAGCTAGTAAAAAAGAAACGTTTAAATATGCAAGCCTAGTAAGAAAATTCAATTTTTTAAGTTGTATTAATAGACCAGATATAGCGTTTATAACGTTAACCTGGGCAAGGTTTATAAGCAACCCGTTACCCAAATACTAGGAATATATTAAGAGATTGCCGAGATACTTAAACGGTATATCAAATATGTTTTTTCGGTACCGGAAATTACAAGAAAATTACTTATATTACAAATATAATAATTTAAAGTTATTCGGGGTAATAAATATAAACTTTGCAGATAACTATAAGTTAGCAAAATCCACGATAGGCTATGTATTTTTCATAGCTAAAGCGTTTATTTCATGGATTTCGAAGTTATAAGGTGTTATTATTAAATGTACTACGGAAGTAAAATACGTAAAAGTAGGAATAACAGTTATAAAGGTAGCTGGGATTAAAAACTTTTTAACAAAGTTAAGGCTTATGTCTGAAGGTTTTATCCCTATTTTAAAAAATAATATAGGTACGCTTAAATGGGTAAAAAAGATATAGATAATACGAAAAAAGCGTTATATTCGAATTGAATATTATTACGTACGTTAAGAAATCCAAAAAAGAAATATTAGTTTTTAATACATAGAAAGTAAAGATAATCCTGTTAACGGACTTATAAAGCCATTTAACAGGGCAGACTTTAAGCAGTTCATAACTAATTTAGGATTTAAGAAAATACAAGAAAAGTTAAAAAATACTTAAGATTTAGTTGAAGCAACTGGCAAAAGAATAATCCTGCTGGATTCCCTTTGTACGGAAAAAGGGGCGTTCCCCTACTAAAACCTGTTTTTCGCTACTGAAAGCGACGACCGCAGCATTTTTTTTATGATTACCCGAAGGTATCCGCTTATCTGTTAATTTTAAAGCTTTAACTTTTTATAAAATTACCTATTTATACGTACCTACAACCCTTTGCGTTAATCTTTACCTAAGGGCGCTAACATCCCATATATGGCTTATAACTAATTAATATCCCTTAACTAACCGGAAAGAAACCTTTATTTAATAGCCTTTTGCAAAGGAGGACCTAAAAAGCAATAATTTTAATTATTTACTAGTATTACCGTTAAAAAATAGAACCGATTTTTAAAGTTATAAGACCTTTAATATAGTAAACTGGTGCATATAAAACGTTTTCCTATATTAACGCCTAACCTGGTCCGAAACGTTTCGGAAAAAGTGGGCCCCGTGTTCCGGAATGGCTGTAAAAGAACGGTAAAGCAAAAAGGCCGGCTTTTTGGTATAACGGTCAATTACGCAGCCCTACTTTAAACGAGAATAACGGAGATAAGGGTTTAAATCCTACATAAACTAAAGATTTTAATAACTTTTTAATGGATTTTCCTAAAGTTTTAAATCTAATTTTAAAAAATTACGTAAACAAGGTTACCTAACGCAAAAAGGCGTGTCGGCAATTGGTGCTTTCAGGTACCCGCAGCTGGTACGTCTAAACTACAAATACTACCTAGAACAACCTTTGTCCAGGAACCATCCTTTGTACAGTTAAACGTATATATAAAGGCGATTGCCCCCAGACTTCTTCAGTCTTTCCTAGAATAACCAATGCGCACTTTGCCAGATTCCTGCATTTGATCACTGTAACTGCTGACAAAACCTTTATAAATCTTAATAAAATTTAATATCTATTTTTATAAAGTTTTAAAGAATTATATTTTAAAGTTATAGGATTTTAACTTTAAAAATAAAAAAGTTTAATATTTTTATATATAATTTTAAAATTTATAATTAAAATTTATATTATATAATTAAAATAAAAATACATAGAAAGATATTAATTATTTTTATAATATATTCGAATACTAATATATATTTTCTTATTAAAAGTTTATATAATTAATACTTATATAACGTACTATACAAGCGAATCGCTTATATAAGCGAATCGCTCGTTTTTCAGCACTTTACAATAACGAAGTCAAATAAATTAACCACAACGTAATATATTAATTTAAATTACTTAAATTCCTTATCGCCAAACGTCTTTATAATTTCCTTACAAATATGCGCATTATGTCCGGGCTTGCCGCAAACGCCATACTTCCGTTCCTTCGTTTAAACCCTTTTATAACAATTATCTTCAGCCTTTATTAGCTGCAATTACTTACCACCACCCTTCTTTTTAGCTATAAGAGCCCTTACCTCCCCTACAATAAGCGTTCCTTTTTCCTAGAGACGTATATTTTTGGTTTTCCGACGTTTACTAAGGACGTAATTCGTTTCGCGAAGGTAGCCGTTCTTTTTTTTTTAAAAAGCAATTTTATGTAAAAGCAGTAAGTTATTTCTTATTAAAAGATTAACCGATTTAATTATCTTTGTCGGCAAGCTACCCTAATGATTTCTGATTTTCCTTTGTAAATAGCGTCCCCGTCGAATCGCTTTAATAATATTTCTAGGAGTTTTCGTAAGTAGAGAAATAGCGGAATTGGCAGAAGTAAATGGAGAGACGGTCGGTGTAGGTATAATTAAAACTTTTAGTTCGGAAAGGACGTAATTAGGATCGAATAGAACAAGTCCCGCTTTTGCAAATCCGGATTTGATATTATCGGTCGTTATGGCAGCCTTAAACGTATCGTAAAAGCCGGCGATAAAATCTTCCTTAATAATGTAAGTAACGTAACGTCGCATAAGACTTTCGATATATAACGAATAAGCGCGTTTTAATACGGAAAAACAGGATACGTCGAAAGGTTAAAGCCGATAGGAAAAATAGGTAGGTATATAAAGTATGATAATGCTATTGGTTTTGCAGTAATTTTCGAATTCGATCGAATAATGGCTTTCGTGACCGTCGAGGATAAAAAAACGTTTCGAATTTTTAGTACGCGTTTTAATATATTTATCGAAATACTTAATCCATTTTAAACCTAGTTTATTTATCGTCCAGCCGTTTTCGCTTACGGCAATCCTTTAGTCGGGTAAAAATGGGTTATCGGCGAACTAGCGAAAAAGGTGGTTTTTCCCGGTAAAGATGATAAATAGGGGCAAGGCCCAGCCTTAAAAGTTAACGGCTTGTATTACTGTAGATTATTCCTTATTCCCTTATTACGCCTGTTTAAGTTTTTTACGTTTTTCGGCATTTGTAATTACCATGCCTGCTGTTATAAGAAGACCTATTAAGAACTTTATCTTGTCGAAGTTGTAGATATCCTTTTTTACGATATCGTATTTCGCGATTGTAACCCGAATAAGCGCAAACTACTTACGAAATACCTCTGGATTTTTGCATAAAACCCTTTAGTAATCTATCTTTCGATTTAAACGCGTTTTAAGTTTTTCTTACCGTCTAATAAAATTAAACGCCCAGTTAATCCCGATATGTATCGCGACGCGTTGGGTAAGCAGCAAATTCGCTATATTTTTAATATGCTAAAGCCGGACAGGAAACGCTTACGTATTTAGGTTAAGGATTTATTCGACAATCGATTTTTTTTCGGTCGGCGTTAGTTTTCGCAAATTAGGGACAATGTCGGCTCGGCAAGCTTTACCGTTGCATCGGTTTCTTAAGGTAGATTCGGGAACGTTATATATTGTATAAAGCCGTTTATAACTAAGTTTCGGGTTTTTTTTTTTGGCCTGAACGGCTAAGTTCATCCTCGCTTCTTTTATAAGCCGTTTCATATTGCTGGTGTTAAAAAATGAACGATTAAAGTTACGTAATTGAAATGGCGTAAAAAACGAGCGACTCGCTTGTATAAGCGACTCGCTTGTGTAGTACGTTATCGTTTTTTATAATAAATAAATAAGGTAATGCATAAGCAAGTCGCTCGTTTGTTACGTAACCAATTTTATATTTAATATAATGCTTATAACTTTACGAAAACGCAATAAAATTTAATATAATTTTACATACCGATTTAGGATATAAATCTACAAGGATCAACAAAGTTGCATCCGGATCAAACCGGTTGTGGTAATATTATTACTATATTTTATATTATTAAATATTTTATTAAAATCATTAATAAAATAGCCAATACGTAATAAAAATTATTCATATTTTATATACGTCTTTTAAATAATATATTAAACGGTATTTATTTTTTTATTTTTATAAATAATTTCGTTTTAAAGATATAAAAAAGTGGGTCGGATTTAAGGACCAAAAATATAAATCCAGCTATATTTTAGTAAATATTAATGCAGTAATTTTGCGATTTTACGTAATTATCTATTACGTAATTATTAAAAAGATATTAAGAAATGGTATAATTTAATATTACTTTCATAAGTATACGAATTTATTTCTTATTTTTATATAAAAGTATAAATTTTAATTTTAACTTAAAATAATCAAATCTTAACGTATTTAAATCGTGTTTTAATGATAGATATCATATTATAAATAAAAAATAACATTATAGTGAAAACTATTTTTAAATAGGTTAAGAAATGGTTATTTTATGATATTTTGTCAGCAGTCACAGTGATCAAATGCAGGAATCTGGCAAAGTGCGCATGGTTATTCCAGGAAAGACTGAAGAAGTCTGGGGGCAATCGCCCTTACATACACGTTTGGCTGTACAAAGGATGGTTCCTAGACAAAGGCTGTCCTAGGCAGCATCTACAGCCTAGATGCACCAGCCGTGGACACTTGAAAGCACCAATTGCCGACAATAACGTTCAAATACCTTTTAGGAATCCTAAAAAATTAGGATAAGGTTTTTTCATAGGTGATCGAATACGATAACGAAATCTTAAAGAATTACCAACTTTAAGATATGTTATAATCGCTTTTTTTTAATATTAGATTTAAGCCTTTAATACCGCATACCCAGGTTTAAAACGGGGGTACAAAACGTTTAAAAGGTATGATTAAAAAGAAAGTAATTATAATACGAAATGACGTTAAGTTATTCTCGTTCCTAATCGTATATATTATTAAAGTAATAGTATATGTATATAACCGTACCCCTAAATACATATTTTTTTAGCAAAGTTTATACGAAGTTTATTATATTTACTTAGCGTATAAAAACGGTATTATAATACTTAATCGGAAACCTTAATAAATTTACCTACAAATATACGGTTATATAGCTTACGTTATAACAATTACTATTATATAAAAAAATAAAAACGTTAAAAACTAACTTTTAAAGCTTAAATTAACTTTTTAATCCGTTACCGATTTACGAATATATACGAAATCTGGAATCCGTTAATTCATAAAGTTATTACCATTCGAAACATACAATTTAATAAAAAAGTTACTTTTTCAGGTAACATTAAAAACTTAAAGGACGATTTTTTGCATATTATAAAAAAAAAGCTATAAAAGCTACTATAACAGGTAAAAATACCTAATTAAGGCCTAAGCTATTTAAATATATAAATATAAGAAAAAAACGAAAACCTAAACGGAACAATTTAATTACCAGTTAAACAGAAAAGGTAATTCCAAAATAGCACAGGCGTACAAAACGTACGGAATAAGGAAAAACAAATTTATTCATATAAAACTAATTACGCTTATACAACCGTTATATTCGAACTATTTCCGTCTTTTAAATAATTATTTCTACCCGCATTTATTTTAATAACTATTACGATTATCGCGCCGTCGGAAATAATAAAAGCATTCCTAAACTTTTATTACGTTATTTAACCTAAGGTAACTGTAAAAAACGAAAATACTTTACGGGTTATAAACGTAAATTTCCCGTACGTTCTGTATCGAAAAAATAATTATTAGTACGATTACAAAATATAAAAAACCGTGTTTAACGTAAAACGAATAATTTATTTTGTTAATACGATCGATAATCGGCGGGTAAATTGCGGAAATTTAAGGAAATTAATTACCCGAAATACGCGGTATCTTAATCGAAAAAATTTCGATACGAAAATATATAACATCCCTAATTCGCGAAACCGGATATATAAGCACGATTTATTATTACCGCCGCGAAGCTATAAAAAATTAAATACATATTTTTTAAAAAAAGTGTTTCGTAAAATCGAAAAAGTTTATTTATAAAGTTATAAAAAGATACGATGTTAGGAAATCGTTAATTAATCTTTTATTAAAAGGAAATAGGTTTTAAGGTATATATAGGTATATATTTATAAATTTAATAAACATAACTAATTGCAAAAATATAAAGTACGTTTTATTGTATAAGGTGATTAATAGCTAAAAAACGCTTATAGTAATATATACGTACCTATTTTAATTAAAAAATTATGTAAAACCTTAATCGTTATTACGGCTAGATTCGACTTAAAGTTAAAATAATATAACGTTATTAGCGCTTTCGTTAACGCCTAGTTACCTTATAAAATATATATAAAAATACCCCTAAAATACTCGGAACGTAACAGGATTTTCCTAATCAAAAAGGTTTTATACGGCTTAAGGAAGTTATTATTATTATAACAAAAAGATTTTACCGAAATACTTAAAAAACTAAAGTTTAGCCCTATTTTTATAAACCTTATTATTTTATTTGTTAAAAGATGTTTATTTTTTTTTTTCGTAAACGATATCGTAATAATATATTATAAAAAAAATTAAGATTTTATTAATTACTTCAGCAAATTCGGAAACGGTATACCTTTATAAAGGGTAAGAATTTATAATGGTTCCTCGGTATCGAAATAATTAAAAATAGACCTTATAGGAAAATCTAATTATCCTAATCCGACTTTATAAATAAACTATCTAACTTAATTCCTAAAAAAAGTCTAAATAACTTTTTAAAAACATTTATAACTAACGTTAAGCTAGTACCGAATCTTAATCTGGCCCATTTAAGCTTTATTAACAAATATTAAAAAAAAATCGGTTTTATCCTTTACGTAACGATTAATACGTAACCCGATATATCCTTTACCTTATCTTAACTTACCCGTTTTAACCTAAACCTTAATAACGCATATCATAAAGCTGCTAATCGAGTTATATTATACCTAATCGGAACCAAAACGTTAACGTTACAATTCAAAGACGAAAATTCGTTAAATATCTAAAACGACACCTTTTTCGCGGATAATACAATCGATCGAAAAAGCTCCTAAACTTATATTATAAAGCTATTTAAAAAAATAATAAAATAGCGGGCGAATAAGCAAAACATAATAATTACTTTTATAATAAAAACGGAATTGTTATTTTTTATACAGGCTGCAAAAAAAACCTTATTCAACTTTCGACTAATTAAAAAACTAGGAATTACCCTAAATGCTAAACCGTTAAATATATGATACGATAATTAATAAACTATACGGCTTATTAATACTAACGTCACCCTAATACAAACGAAACTGCGGTACGTAAATATACATAACTACTAGCTGCGAAAAACCGCAAAAAAAAACTTAATTAAAATAAACCATACGCTTATAAACAACATACTAGCTAATAAACTAATTAAAACCCTATTACGCAAACTATTTAAACATTTCAAAAAACAATTAAAACTAGTAAATATTACGGAAACTCTCGAACGGCAAAGGAATACCTTACAAATAATTTCTGAAAAAAAATTAGCTAATTAAAAGGATTTAATCGCCGAAGGAAAAATCGAATAAAAAGCTGTAGCTTTAAGAAATGACAATAAATAACGATTAACGCTATAAATACTTTGAAGCGTTAAGGGGGTATATTAACTAGCAAAAAGTACTAAACGTACTTTAAATGCGGAAAGGGTCCCTTTAATCGGAACATATATATTCCGTTGCTAAGTTACGGAAAAGCTGTACGCATACGAAAAACATACGCAACTTAGCCTAATACAATAACACAACTAATATCCCCTATGTCTAACAGTTCCTAACGCCCCTAATCGTAACTGGTTCCAAGAGCCCCTAGCCACCTCTCAATTGTCGCCGACACGGTGGCGGAGCCGAAGCCCTAATTAGTCTAGCTCCTTTCTAGGCTGGCGCCACCTAGAGAAACGGTGGCCTAAGCTGGATTTGAATCAGCAATCTCTTGCAATCAATTATAACAGGGTGCCCAAGCCTGTCGCAATTAAAAGAGATACCCAGGCTCGCGACCACTAAGCTATTAGGCCATAAAGGTTATATAAATAATTATTACGTTAATATTTTCGATAACGAATTAATTAAATTTATTTATTAACGTAATAATTATTTAATTATATTTATTTCGAATAAAGTTATTAACTTTATAATTATTTTATTAATATCTTTTTTTTCGAAGCTGCCGAAAAAATACCAAGTTATATGCAAAATCCTTATAATGGGTTACGTTGTATAAACGTAACGCTTTTAAGCTTTTAAAGCTTTACAGTAATATATTTACTTTTTCGTATAGTTTAATCGGAACGAAATTATTCTTTACGTATATTTCGTTATTTTAAATTGTTATTTTAAAATTTAGGAATTTGTTAATAAGATCAAAGATGTATATGGTAAATTTTAAGTTGAAAATAATTTTTTTTTAAAAGAGTAAAATATAACGTTTACCGTATTACGTTAATTAAAGATTAAAAAGTACGTTAGGACCCGTTTTACTTTCTTAGGAGTTAATTTATTTTTTAAATAAGTATTATTTTTATAGTTGTCGCTAAACAAATAATCTTTTTTTTAAAAATTAATCGAAAATAACTTGGTTTTAAATTAATATTAAAATTATTTTATTAGGTTTAAATTTTACGTGAGTTTTATTAGGAAACGCGTAATAATATTAAGGTAACGTATACGTAAAGTTTAAGTACGTTTTGTACCGAATCCTTTATATGTTTAACTTTTAGCGTTATCGTTTATGGTTGCTATTATTTCGGCTCGTTTAAAAACCTTTACGATTAATTCGTTTCGGCTTACGCTTTAGGGTTTTTCCTTACGGTTAAAGGTTATCCTTAGTTTTTTCCTAATTAGGATCGTTTTAATTAAAGGGGTTTGCGGGTATCTCGTAAAACGCCGAAAACATTACTTTAAAAATTTTTCGATACAGGTTATAAGTAAGTTATAATTTAATAATTTAAAAGGTTAACTGTTATTTTTTAATAATAAATCGTATCGTTATTAATTTTAAATTTTATTATTGTTTAATATATAATTATTTAAGTCCTTATAATAGGAGCTAATAATATATATAAATCGTTAACTTACACGATTGTCGTTTTCGTTTTTAAAATCTTATATCGTTATCTTTAAGTTATAATCTTTTATTATTTTATAATATATTCGTTTAATATCTTTACCCATTTCGAAGTTTATTTTAACCTTTTATGGTACTTTCGTTAGGTATTAATTAAAAACCTGTTATCGTATATCTTACCGGATTTAATTAACTTAACGTACTATTTCCGTAAGTTCTTTCTTAAAAGGAAACTGATTTTTTTAATTACTAAAAATATTAACTTTAAAATTTAGTTTATAAAGTTATTATTACTTGTTCGAAAAGTATCGTACTTACGATTTTTGTAAGTATACAAGGTCGTTGGGTTCAAGTCGTATTATCCAGGCTGAGCTAAAGACACGAAGTAATTATACCAATAATTAATGCGATAGATACTTTACCTAGTATCTGCGAACACGGCAACTATCAGTAGTTTTCACGGTAAATTTTTATAAGTATATGTCGTAAAGTTTTAATTATAAGCTTATTTGCTTTCGGTCGTTATTTTAAAAGTATTCGTTAGGTAATGAATAAGATTAACTTTTTCGTTAATTCTCTTGGAAGATATAAATATAATTAAGGAACCGCTTAAAGTATTATTTCGTATCGTATAACGGCTTCATTTTTTCGGATACAAGGTTATATCGAGTTTTGTTAATTTAATAGATTACGGATGTATTTAATTAAGATCGATATAATCCTATATATTAAAAGCGCACCCTTTAACTTAAAATTCGCTTTTAAAGCGGTTCTAGTCTTTAAATCCGTTATAAATAACGGAGGACGTTAACGATACCGTTATTATTATAATTAATACAATATACGAATAATTATTATTAATATATAGCTTATATCGTCTTAATAATAATTAATTAATTAATAATAACGTAAATTAAGCGAATAAAAATTTTAATTATTAGATATAAAGGATATTGGTTATGTTATTATATTCCGCTAATTTTCGTATATTTTTCGTACGCGTATAGCTTTTATATAGTCTAGCAACGGAATATATATCTTCCGATTAAAAGGAGCCTTTCTGTATATAAAGTACCTTTAACACCCCCTACTAGCTAACAGCTTCGTACTAATTAAGGGGTACGAAAAGGTAAATATAATACTTCGAAGCTTTAGCAGTACGAAAGCGTTACGTTTATACGACGTAACTTACTGCGAAAGCTTTGCATATAACCTAGTATCTCTTCGGTAGCTTCGGAAAAAGGGGTACTAATAAAATAACCGAAAAATTAATAATTTCATCCGAGATAAGTATAATCAGATAATTGCTATACTAATAAATAAGTTTGATTAATTCGTTATCGAAGATATTAACGTAACAGCTACCTATACCGTTTTTGCAACTTATAAACGAAACGTTAATTCGTAAATAGCGAGACCATTACGGACCGGTAACGGTACTATATAATACCTAAAATTAAGTTATTTAGGGCCCGAAGTAATTGCTTAATTACAGTTCTATACGAAAGAAATCCGCGTAAAAGGTTTTATAATAGTCGAATACTAAGCATATAACAAAGCGAAAGCCAGGAAGTAAATACGCCGTAAGCTAAAAAAGGAGTTTCTCGATTAGAACCAAAAATCGCTTTTAACTTTATAAATTTCGAAGAAAACCTTGAAAAATATAGATACGTTATATTCGTTATCGATAAGTACTTAGGCTTTATTTACGATATTTACTTTTAAAAACCGCAAGTAAAATATAGTAATTATAACGTTCGAAAACTTTTTAAAAGTTTTAAGGAACCAGGATAAATTTTTTATAAATAATTAAATACGATAATAAAATTTGAAAAATTACTAATTTCGAGATATACTACAGTCGTCTTTTTTTAGCATTAGACTTAAACCTTTAACACCTTATACCTAAGCCCAGAACGGGGGTATAAAACGCTTAAAGAATATAATTAAAAAAAAAAGAGATTGCGATATGGATTAGGGTTAAATTACCCTCGTTCCTAATCGTATACATTTTCAAAGTGGCAGTATATCTACATAATCGTATCCTTAAATACGTATTTTTTTTTAGCAAAGTTTATACGAAAGTTATTACATTTACTTGGCTTATAGAGACGGCGTTATAATACTTAATCGGAAGCCTTAATAAGTCTATTTGCGAACATACGGTTATATAGCTTATGTTAAAACAACTACCGCTATAAAAAAAAAACAGAAACATTAAAAGTTAAATCCTAAAGTATAAATTAGCTTCCTAGTCGGTTACCGATTTACGAATATCTACGAGATTTAAAACCCGTTAATTAACAAAGTTATTATTATTCGAAACGTATATTTTAACGAAAAGGCCACCTTTTCAGGTAATATAAAAGATTTAAAAAATAACTTTTTATACGTTACGAAAGAAAAGCTATAGAAGCTACTGTAATAGGTAAAAATACTTAATTAAAATAATAACCATCCGATTTATATACAAAAAGAATTAAAAAAAAAAAATTTAAACCCCTAAACGGAACAATTCAGTTACCAGCTAAGTAGAAAAAATAGTTCCAGAAAGGTACCAGCATAAAAGACGTACGGAATAGAAAAAAATAAACCTATTCGTAAAAGACTAATTATCCCTATACAACCGCCGTATTCGAACTATTTTCGTCCCCTGGACTATTACTACTATTAGGGTTTACCTTAATAACTGTTACGATCATTACGCCGACGAACGGAATAAAGGTAGCTTTAGGTTTTTTTTATATTGTTTAACTTAGAGTGACGGTAAAAAATAAAGGCACCTTATAGGTAATAAGCGTAGGCCTCCTATTTATTCCGTATTAAGAAAATATTATCCAAAATAAATACAGGATATAAAAAGCCGTATTTAATATAGGCCGTTTAACCCATTTTATAAATACGTACGATAACCGGCCGGTAAGCTGCGAAAATTTAATAAAGGTAATTACCCGAAATACGCGTTATTTTAATTGAAAAAATAAGAATATCTGAGTATATAAAAAGGTATTTAAATCGTAAAACCGGGTATATAAACGTAATATACCGTTACCGCCGTAAATTTATAAAAAGCTAAATATATATTTATTAAAATAGATGTTTCGCAAAGCCGAAAGAGCTTATTCGCGAAGCTATAACAAAATATAATTCTGGGAAATAATTAATTAATTTTCTATTAAAGGGAAATAGGCTTTAAAGTATATATAAATATACGTTTATAAATTTAATAATTATAATTAGCTTTAAAAATATAAAGCCCGTTTTATCGTACGAAGCGATTAATGACTTAAGAACGTTTATAGCAATATATACGTATTTACCTTAGTTAAAAAGTTATTTAAAGCGTTAATCGTTATAGCGGTTAAGTTTAATTTAAAATTTAAATAATATAACGTTGTTAACGTTTTCATTAATATTAACTTATCTTACGAAATATATATAAAAACGCCCTTAGAATATTTTAATATAAGAAAACTTTTTTAATTAAAAAGGTTTTATATAACTTAAGGGAATTGCCGTTATCATAATAGAAAAACTTTATCGGAATGTTTAAAAAATTAAACCTAGTTTCGTTTCTTATAAACATTACTATTTTACTCGTTAAGGGTATTTATTTTCTTTTTCGTAAACGATATTATTATAATATACCGCGAAAAAAATCAAAACTTTGTTAATTAATTAATTTAATAAATACGGAAACGGTATACCCTTATAAAAAGTAAAAACCTATTATGGTTTCTCTATATTAAAGTAATTAAAAACTAATTTAATAGGAAAATCTGGTTATTTTAATTCGACTTTATAAATTAATTAATTAATTTAATTCCTTAAAAAAATCGGTTTTATTTTTTACGTAACAATTAATATGTAATTCGATATACCATTTACCGTATCCCGATCTACCCGTTTTAATCTAAACTTTAACGATATATATTACAAAGCTATTAATCGAATTATACTATATTTAATCGGAACTAAAACGTTAATGTTATAGTTTAAAAACGAAAATTTGTTAAATACGTAAAATAACGCCTTCTTCGCGGATAATACGATCGATCGAAAAAATTATTAAACTTACGTTATATAGCTGTTTAATAAAATAATAAAATAATAAACGAACAAATAAAATACAGTCATTACTTTCATAACTAAAGCGGAATTACTATCCTTTACGTAAGCTATAAAAAAAAGCCTTATTTAGCTTTTAACTAATTAAAAAGTTAGGAATTACCTTAAATATTAAACCGCTATTATATAATACGATGATTAATAAATTATACGGCTTATTAACGCTAACGTTAGCCTGATACAAACGAAATTACGGTACGTAAATATATAACCATTAATTACGAAAAGCCGCAAAGAAAATCTTAATTAAAATAAATTATACGCCTACAGGCGATATACTAGCTAATAAACTAACTAAAACCTTATTACGCGAACAATTTAAGCATTCTAGAAAGTAACTAGGATTAATAAATATGACGGAAGCCTTTAAACGGCGGAAAAACACCCTGCGAGTAATTTTAAAAAAGGAATTAGCTAATTAAAAGGATTTAATCGCCGGAGGAAAAATCGAATAAAAAGCTATAGCTCTAAGAAATAATAATATGTAACGATCAACGCCATAAATACTTTAAAGCGTTAAGGGGGTAGATCAGCTAATAGGAGGTACTAAACGCGCTTTATATACGAAAGAGCTCCTTTTAATCGGAAGATATATATTCCGTTATTAAATTATACAAAAGCTATACGCGTACGAGAAACATACGTAAATTAGCCTAATATAAGAACACAACTGATATTCCTTATATCTGACAATATCTGCTGTACTATATAAAAGCGGAGCTACCGTTACGACGTAAAAGTATTTTTTAGCATCTTACCCATCTGGATATCTCAGGCCTCCTTCTTAATATCTAAGTTCTTAAATTTTTTTATGCGTATTACACTTACTAGTAAGCAACTGCATAGCTTTCGAAGGCTTAATACTAATCAATAAGTAGTTAAAAAGCGGTAAACCTATTTAATAGAGGTTATTTACTGATATAAGGCTTCGGAAATAATTAACGTTATTTCGAATAATTCTTATAACTCTAAAGACCCCCTTTTTTTATAATAGTACGTTAGTTAATAGGAGGTAATAGCGACATTCTAAAACTTGTCGGTAACGACGATATCAACTTATAGCTATATTAATAACGCAAACGGCGTTTATAATAACGGGGTTAACAAGGTAATAGCCGTTTATATAAATATAACTATTAACGAGAGTAATAGTTATAAGCTGTTAATTTCTCTAGTTTAAATCTCAAGTTGTTATTATTAGCTTAAAATACCGTTTCCGGATAAAAACGACTCTCCTAAAATACTTTGGAAGTTTTCAACTAAGAGTAACGTAACTAACCTTACGCCCCCGAATTATCGCTATAACTTTTCTACGTATTATAACAGCTTATAGCGGCCCGGCATCCTACTATCTCTAGGCGGCTAGTCTCGTTAGTAAACGCCTGGAACGGCAAAGGATAATAAATATTTACTCGTAATGGAAGTTTTTATTAAAATATACGAAAATAACCGACTTAACACTACCGGCTCTCTTCTAGAGTATATTGTAATATAAGGATAAATCCTTAATTAGCTATTTAAAACCGGTAATAACCCCGACGACCTTAAACTCGCGTATGTACCACGCCGTCTATAAAATATATTAAAATCCAGTTTATCGTATCGATTTATTCGAGAACTCAGGGTCGCAAATATATAAAGGTGTTAGGGGCTAAGGGACTGCGAGGGGTTCTACGCGTTACTGAGACGACGCTAACCGTCCGACATGTTATCACTACGCTATCGCTACGATGTCTTTGCGAGGTAGCCGCTATATAGCTAGTTGCTCATTCCCCTCTCAGGGAAGAAGGGCAAGTTTCCGACTAGTCCTTAACATACCCGTATTGTTCCTCTTACTCTGATCCTAACACATTTAACAAAAGGCGCCTATTATCAAATAACTACCAGCCGTCGAAAATACCGAAAATAATATCCAATCAGAAATTTCTAATCACTAACTTAACTAGCAACATAAAGCTATAAGGCTGTAAAAGTCTGTTAATACTTTCTAAAAAGTTAAGAAAGTCGCTGGTATTATAAATGCAATTAGTAGATGATATAATATCGAATTGCCCTTAATATTTAATTAGAAACTTCTTCTCGATATCGATAGTAAATATTTCATATAATCGAACTTAGTTAACTTACGCTTACCCGCCGATATTAGTAAAAACAAGATATTAGTAAAAATGTATTCGATAAATATCCCATGTTATATAAAACGGTTAAGTACTTTACGCGTTATAACACTTATACTTATTCTCAACTCGACGATACTAAAGTTACCGTCGAGTTTGGACACTAGTATACTTAGTGCCATCTCGAGAAATAACGTAAAAAGTTACGATATAATAATAAACATAGGACTCGTAAGGTATACGTCTTTGAAAATATTTCTGTTCGCCTTATTCCCGAACAGAATAAAAAAAATCTATCTTATTACTAAATTGGATCGGGGAGACTTAGTCCTGATCAGTAGATATCCGAAGAGAAGGTCACTAACAAGAGCATGGATGGAGCAGTATAGAAGACAACGCGAATCTGTATTGATCGGTGTTGAAACCGTAGAAGAAGATAGTTGACGGTAATGAACAACAACGGGGTTGCGCTCGAAGGAAAAGAGCCCCTAGAAATACCCTCAGAGCTAAGTGGGACTGATCAACAAAGCTTGAAACTAAGTCCCTGAACTCTGCACCATTTCATTACTTAGGAACTTGAAATATATAAACTTGATAAAAATTTAAAAATATATACTCCTTTACATACTAGGGAGACTATATTACGATATCTATTAAAAAGACGTTAAAGTATGTTATTTCGATAGGCATGTTCGAACGAATGTATCCTCCATCGTTATAATCGGCCAACTCACTATAACGGAAAATATCGTATAGAATATAAAAAATACGGCCGTATTTTAGTACTACGTTAATTCTAGAAATCTAATCTTTAAATCTTAATAAACTCAGGTTAATACCAAGGTCCGAAAAGATTTTTACGATATAAGCTAAAACTAAACGTACCTATTTATCGTTTGCTCTACTATAAAAGTCATTAAATTAATACTTATTTACAAGCTTATCAAAATCGACTTTAATACCCTCAAATTCTCGAGCTATACTAACCAGGACATCAATTATCGAAAAAAAAAACGCCTTCGATATTATTAACAAAAAGTGGGCTTAATTAATATCGCTATTAGAGATAATAATAGGTATTATATAATCAAACAATAGTATCAACGTAAAAATAACCTTACTCAAATCCGTCGCACCTTTATTTCTAAAGGGCGCAACCGCAATAACGAACATATCGGCTAAATGGCCGAAATTACTATTACTCAAAAGAACGGATAGGTTTATTATTACGGCATGCTTGCTACTAGACTAAAAGACCTATCCGTACTAGGGGTTAGCTAGTAGGCTGATATGTATAGCTATATACGCTGTATAATATTTATTGAAAGGTTAAATATCTTCTTTACGTCGCTTATAAGTTCTATACAAAAAAAAAGGTCGACGCCGTAACTTACGAAGTTTATCGAACGTTTAAAATTACTAACTAGGCACTTAAAGTAACTGCTTAATAGCCTTACCAGCCGTAATACCAAACTCTAATTCTAGTTATACTCTTAAATCTTATAAATCCCGCTTATTAATAAAATTTACTTAATTTTATAATAGAGGTTAATGTATTAATTCGCGATTTCGTAGCTATGTAATATGTATAAAAATACTACTGGATTTGCTTACGGCTAAAAGATATCTAATTTTTTTTCGAAATCCTTATCGGATTTTATAGGCATTTAAATATTTATAAAAAAGTTTAAAAGTTTACAGGTTCTAAAGTCGCCTCTACGATATCGATATATAACGACTTTATAAATTTTTAATACGATCTCTATAATTAGGAAAAGTCGATATCGAACTTATCGAATATAATATATCTCTGAAATTAATTCGTAAGTGCGTTTACTATTTTGCTAAGTATTTTTCTTAATTTATTTTCTACGTATATATCTAAGGCCCGGTTCCGTTAAGAAACGGTAACGATAACAGGGTTTTGTTAACAGGGGTTACTTAACTTTAAAACGGAGGCCTTTACGACTGTGTCAGAGGTTAAGGGACTGCGAGGGGTTCTGCGCGTCACTGAGACAACGCCAAGCGTCCGATATGTTATCACTACGTTATCTTTACTAGGTAGCCGCTATATAGCTAGTTGCTTATTCCTCTCTTAGAGAAAAAGGGCAAATTTAGGCTAGTCCTTAACATATTCGTATTGTTCCTCTCACTTTAATTCTAATACATATAATAAACTGCTATAAAATATAACGAAAATTATTTAAATAAATCGAAATATTTACTTAAAGCTTTATCTAATATACTATAAAAGGAATCTAAGTACTATTAATACGACCCGGTTAGACAGATATAAAAAACGCAACTGCAAATACATTATCCGGGTTCGTACAAAACAGGATCTTTATAAGGTATACAATTCGTACTCTGCTAAACTTATATTAAATGTAACGAAAACGAGGTAGCTAGTAATCTGATTATTAACGAAAATATTGTTACTATTTTTCTTATCGCGTATTATCGTAAATATAGCGAAAACATCTTAATTACGGCATTTTTTCTCAATTTATATCTTGCTAAATTTAAACGATAATTAAATATAATCCGCGTACGTAAAAATAAAGACTCTATTTAATAGATATAATATCAGGCGATTTATATATAACTCAGAAACTTAGAAAAAGTTATTGATAGTTACTGTCAGATATAGGGGATATTAGTTGTGTTGTTGTATTAGGCTAAGTTGCGTATGTTTCTCGTACGCGTACAGCTTTTCTGTAGCCTAGCAACGGAACATATATCTTCCGATCAGAGGGACCCTTTCTGTATTTAGGGTGCGTTTAGCACCCCCTGCTAGCTGACAGTTACTGATATAGAAAAAAGTTCCTAACTATAGCTCAGTTATAATTTAGGCAGATAAACCTCTGCTACGACTATACTATCATTTTAGCTGGCAACTTTACGAACGCCTTTATAAAAGTCACGGTTATATAACCTTAAAAAACACCTTGTATATAAACTTGCTATAAACGGCTTCGCCGCCAGGCCGCGTAACTATATCGTCAAATCTCTAGTTCTAATCCTAGCTATAATTCTGGCTTATATTCTAGAAAAGCTTCGTAGTCCGTTCGAATTCGGCAGTAATAATAGTGTCGTAAAGCTGGAATAATTTTAACCTTTTTAAGGTATACGTAGTTATAACCTGAGATATTTAAAACGTATCCTCTCTTTCAAAGCCCGTATAACGTCTTTATATAAGAATAAAGAAATTAAACTTATAATCTATTTAGTTTACCGGCTCAAAAATAAGCTGTACGATTTTATCCTAACTTATACTTAACGCCGAGGTAATATCTAAGTTATCTATAGGGGCAAGTAAAGCGTAGAGTATTTTTTTTAATAGCCGTAAACTGCTAAGCAGGCTGTTAAATTAGCTCGATATATAGTAGCGCCGGATATAAAGGCTTATATAACATGGAATAACCGTCGACAAGTACTTTTCATTTCTTCGAACGCGAGTTAATAGTAAAAACAGCCTATTTTTAGCTACTATAAACCCTATCGCTAGTATTCTAAAAGTTGAAAAAAGTAATAAACACTAGCTTTAGCTTTAATTCGACAACTAGGAGCTTAGGCGTCTCGGGCAGCGTAGCGTTTAACCTAGATACTTTCTTTGTCTTAAAGATTAAACTCGAGTTAATATCGCGTCTTTTCGAACAAATAAAAAGGTAGGATTAGATTCCGATAGTCTCGGTAGTAAATACGGTAAAATGACTAGAACAGACCATAGTAACTATACTTCTAGAAGTTAATAGTTGTATTTATTAATGCGCTTAGAACGTCATCTTGGCTTAGATTAACGGGATAAAAAAGGTTATTTACTTTTTTAATCGGATAGAGTACGACGAGCGATACTGATAGCTAAGAAGTTAAATCCGGCTTCTAACTACGTACATACGTCGTATCGGGGCCTCGATATCTTTGATTATATCTTTAAAATAAACGGTCATGCGAATAAAATCAGTTATCAGTTTTTATCGTAATAGTAGGCCCGGTACCTTTATTAAAGCAGGTCTTAACGGAGATCTTAGGCTTGTAAAACGTTAAAACCTGAATAAGCTTCTCGTTAGGAATTCGGAGATTTCCTTCAGAAAAGTAGGTCTATTCCTATTCGAAGTAATAAAAAATATACGTAACCTTTTATATCTTTTTATACGTTTTATTATTTATTTTTAATTAAATATAGAAATTATAATTTAATTAAAAAACGATATACTTATTAATATAATTATTTACGAATATATATTGCTTAATATTTTTAAGGTTATAATAAAAATAGATAATTTCAATAGTAGTAACAAAAAATACTTAATACTTCTACCTTCTTCTTTAGATTTTACCCTATGTATTTTTACATACAATTTTTTTTAGAATAGCATCTATGTCTCCTATAAAGTAAAACCGCCTTTATTATAATTTAAATCTAATAAGTATCTATTTCGTAATAAAGATCGGTAAAACACGTTAGTCTATTAATAATAACCGTATAAATATAATCCTAGTTATTTTAATAGCATATATATAAAAAATCTTATTATCTACAATGTTAGCATAGGATTAAATTCAAATTTAGCGTTTATATTACAGTCTTAGAAAACTAGAAAAAAGCGAAAAAGTAAAAATCGTAAATTACTAATCACTTACTCTCCGACGTTACAACAGCCGGACTTTTAAATAGATAAGGCTAATACAATTCCTAATTTTATAAATAAAATAACAAGCTAAATAATGTCGCGGCGCAGGATAGAGTCCTAGAGGCAAGCTCTAGTATAGGCTACCTGTATTGTGAAATACTAAGCTGAAGAACAAAAGAGAGAAAAGGAAGCCCAAATCTCTAGATAAGTACAGAAAAAGTGGGCTGTGCGTTCTCTAGCCCTAACCTCCTATTACTGTCGTTTCGAATCAGAGTGTCGAGGCCCCACTGAGCTTTTAAATCATATATCTTTTTTTATATAGGCCCTTTCAAAATGCATGTAGTACTTCGATAATAATATAATAGCAGCTATAATAATAGCAAATGAAGCTTTCGCCATTGTTTTTTATGCGTAATTTTTTTATTGATAATTTCTTTAATTTCGCTTTCTGCTTTGCGTTCCGTATTCCGAAAACTCGGCCAACCTAGCCGAATCTCTTTTAAGCTACCTGGCCGTACGCGTTTTTTTTAAGGCTGATTCGAATCGACGAAACTGCAAACGAACATTTCGAAATATCTTTACGGGCTGACCTTACGATAATTCCGAAGAGGATTCGTAAGCCGCGTGCGAAGGTGGTTAACGCTGTCGAAAATCGCCGAGCTACTTTTTTTAACACCCGGGATAATAACATATACAGGGCGGCTATTAGTAAGCGATTAGCTGCTACGAAGACCGTTCCGAAGAACAAGAGGAAGGGCAGGCGGCGGATAGTTATTCCCGAGGCTAAAGACCCTAAAGGATCCAAAATTAAGATTGTTACGGATACAGAAGGGGATACGGGAAGCGCTCCTAAAGCTACGGATAACGAGCCTTTAGAAAATGAAGCCATCCCAACTAAGCCCTTTAAAACTGCTTCCGAAGTTACCTTCGAAGTTACCTCCAAAGCTGCTCTCGAAGCTGCTCCCGAAGCTGCCCTCGCCGAAGACAAAGCCGATTTGAGATATACCGATCGTAAAGATATTTTAGCTGAAGCCCTTCAGCCGAAACCCCTGAATATATATACGTAGTTCCTTAGTGTTATTAAGATTATTATTAATAGCAAGCCCTCGAAAGAATAACCTAACAGAATAGGGAACGTTATTTAAATTACTGATTCGTAGCAATTTGAACGATATATCAATAGCTATTATACGAGGATATTTAGGAACGATTTACCTAATCCCATTAATTAACGCGTTGTTAATTATATTAACGAAGAATTGTAGGGCGAATACGAATATAGCTTTCGGCGTACGTTCGTTTAGGTTGAGAAGTTTACGTAACGCCGCGAACCTAGTTACGAAACTATATTATAATCTTTTAAAGTATTACTATACGGTCTTTTCGAAGTTAATAAGCTTGTTAAAGCTATTATTGATATCGCGAAGCGCAGAAACAAAAAAGGCGTTTTCTTAAATTATATATATAATTTTAACCTTCGATTAAAAGAATCTTAATCTCGACCCGACTTTTCCTTCGAACCTAAAACCTTCTTGACATAACGCTAACGTTCGTCGTTTCGGGATAATTACATTTTGTAACAGTTAGCCCGCGTTAACGATAATCTCTTTATTAGAACTTCCCGAAACCGTAGCGCTGTAAGCGTTGCAGAAATATTTACACCTGTAATCCTTCCCCCTAGGGACCCTCCCCTAGCAACCCTTATAACAGGCCGAAAGCCCATTACGAAACACCTATCTATACCTGCTTCCGGTATGCAGGCCGAATTCGACAAGGGTTTTAAGGTCCGTAAAGCCTTATCGAATACGTTCGAATGCAGGAAAGGTAAAAGTTGCCTTAATTATAAGGGTATTAGTTCCTAGATGTGTTAGGTTAAAAACGGCACTTGCTACCATAATATAACACCTCGATAATTCGTTCGCTAGTACAACGATATTAACCGTTACGAAGCTATATATAAAACGCCTTCGATTAGGCTATATCACGAGCTCTATAAAAAAAGAACGCGGCAAACGCGGGATTCGAAAACGTTAAAAAATGGCGCGAAGCAGGCTAATCTTTAAGAATTTCGGAAACTAAGCCTTTAAGGCGGCAGGATGGTGGTAGTAATAATAATACGAATATCATACATAATCATTTCAGGGAAAGCTTTTTAAGTATGGTAGCTAATAGGTTTTAAGCTAACAAATAACAGCCTTTAACGGGATATATCACATAGCAAAATTACTTAGCTGCCCGAACCTTTAAGAGCTTTTCGAATCCGACGGTTACGGCGAGCGAATATAACGATTAATAACAGTTACCTTCTATGCTATACCCTTTAACGCGAACGAATAACGACTTTTTCGACCTACCTATTCGTAGTTTTTCGCCTTCTATTTCTAAAGGCGTAGATACCGAAAAGTTACTTCAAAACGTATACAAAGGATTCGTAACAGCTCATAGCAGTAACGTAAAGGAAATTAAGCATTTATATAACGCCTTACGAAATAATAATATTACGTTTTAACAAATACGCCACTTTTCTAATAAATAATTGATATCCCGAAGGATTAAATAAAAGGTCTTTAAGCCCTTTAAATTACACGTTAATTCGCATATACGAAGCGCGTTTAAATTTAAGAACGCTTTTCAAAACCCTAAGGTATTATTCCATTCGCAATTAAGTAAGTTATTCCGTAGGAATAATAACTAAAATTAGGTATTCTTTTCCGTTATCTCGTATGTACATTAAAAACCTAAGATTTCAGCAGCGAAATTAATGGATTCCTAAGTAATAATATTATAACATAAAAGAACGCCTAATTTTAATTAATATTTTTATTAATAATATATCTAAAACTCTTTATATATTAGTATTTCGTTAATAATTTTAGCCTTCCCATAAATCTACCAAACTCTTAGCTTTTTTTTAACGCCTATATACGCTACGAAACAGTTATCCGAAGCTCGCCGTCGATACCGCCTTAGAGTTTCGGGTAATTAAGATGGGATTTGCTATTTCTGCAGTGGCCCCACTTCCACCTGGCATACACCTGGTACACCTGCCTGTTCGCACCTAGTCTTCCCTTAGAGACCTCTTACGCAAATCACTGGCAAAATATACCTATTTTCAATTGATTTATTAAAGGTGCAGCCTTATTAACAAGACTTATAATAAACTTTAGCTATACTGTAATAATATTTCCTAGAACTAACGCATTTTAAAGCGTTCTAATACCTTTGCAACCTTATATAACGGCTAATTATCGCCAATCGTATCAGCTACAGCTAAATTAGGCACCTATACGCCTGGCTCCAGCTCGAAATGACCTGTTACGTATTAAGGACGATACGCAGCAGCAACGAGTTTTTGCTAACGGCGTTTAAGGTCCAGGGCAGCCGTGGCGGTTAAGGTTATCGCCACCCTAGGTGTTATGGTAGTAGTATTGTTATTGTTGTTGTTGTTGCTACTGCGAAGGTTTGAAAAAATCAAAGAGTTGCAATTGCAATTACAGCTGTAGTTGCGGCTACATATAATTGTGTTGCCAGGTGGTGGCAGGTGTAAAAAGTGGGACCACTGCAGAAATAGTAAATCTTATTAAGATAATGAAAAATACGATAAACGGCATAATTAATACCTTAAAACAATATTATTAGATATAGGGGATATTAGTTATGTTATTGTATTAGGCTAAGTTGCGTATATTTCTCGTACGCGTATAGCTTTTTTATAGCCTAGTAACGGAATATATATCTTCCGATTAAAGGGACCCTTTCTATATTTAAGATACGTTTAATACCCCCTACTAGCTAACATACCCCCTTAACGCCCTAAAACATTTATGGCGTTAATTATTATTTATTATCACTTTTTAAAGTTATAACTTTCTATTCACCTTTTTTTCCGGCGATTAAATCCTTTTAATCAGCCAATTCCTCCTTTAAAATTATCCGTAAAATATTTCTTTACCGTTCGAAAACTTTCGCAATATCTACTAGTTCTATTTACTTTCTAAAATAACTAAATAATTCGCGTAATAAGGCTTTAGTTAATCTATTAACTAATATATCGCCTATAAACGTAGAATTTATTTTAATTAAATCCCTTTCTACGGCTTTTCGTAACCAGTAATTATATATTTTACGTGCCGTAATTTCGTTTGTAATAAGGCAACGTCGGGCGTTAATAAGCCGTATAATTTATTAATTGTCGTATTATATATTTAACAATTTAGCATCCAGGATAATTTCCAACTTTTTAATTAATCGAAAGGCAAATAAAGTTTTTTTTGCAACTTACGTAAAAAATAACAATTCCGTTTTTGTGATAACAATAATTATTATATCTTACTTATTCGCCCGTTATTTTATTACTCCTTTAAATAACTTCATAACGTAAACTTAAAAACTTTTTCGATCTATCGTATTATCCGTAAAAAAAACGTCATTCCAGGTATTTAACTAATTTTCGCTTTCGAATTATAACACTAACGTTTTAGTCCCGATTAAATATAATATAATTCAATTAATAACTTTATAATATACGTCGCTAAGGTTCAGGTTAAAACAAACAAATCGGGATACAATAAAGGATATATTAGGTTACGTATTAATCGTTATATAAAAAATAAAACCGATTTTTTTTTAATATCTATTAATAAAACCTGGATAAACTAAATGAAAATTCGGCATTAATTTAACGTTAATTAGGGCGTTTTTAAAACGTTATTTAGATTTTCTTTAGGGATTAAATTAACCAGTTTATTTATAAAATTAAATGAAGATAACCAGATTTTCCTATTAAATTTATTTTTAATTACTTCGATACCGAGGAACTATTGTAAATCCTTACCCCTTATAAAGGTATACCGTTTCCGAATTTGCTAAATTATCTAATTAACGAAATTTTAATTTTTCTTACGATATATTATTACGATATTATTTACGAAAGAAGAAATAAACACCTTTTAACAAATACAATAATAAGGTTTATAAAAAACGGGGCTAAATTCTAAGTTTTTAAACATCCCGATAAAGTTTTTCTATTATAATAATAACAACTCCTTTAAACCGTATAAAACCTTTTTAATCAAAAGAATTTTACTACGTTACGAATATCCTAAAAATATCTTTATATATATTTTATAAAGTAACTAAACGTTAACGAAAACGTTAATAACGTTATATTATTTTAACTCTAAATCAACTTTAACCGTAATAATAATTAAAGTTTTAAATGACCTTTCAGTTAAAGTAAATACGTATATATTACCATAAATAATTTTTAATTATTAATCGCCTTATACAATAAAACGTACCTTATATTTTTACAACTAACTATACTTATCAAACTTATAAATATATATTTATATACACCTTAAAACTTATTTCCCTTTAATAAAAAATTAATTAACAACTTCCTAAAATTACATTTCCTTATAACTTTATAAATAAACCCTTTCGGCTTTACAAAATATTTCCTTTAAAAATATATATACTTAATTTTTTATAATTTCGCAACGGTAATAATAAATCACGTTTATATATCCGATTTCGCGATTTAAAAATTTGATATATTTTCGTATCAAAACTTTTCCAATTAAAAGAACGCGTATTTCGGATAATTAATTTCCCTAAACTTCCGTAACTTACCGGCCGATTATCGATTATATTAACAAAGTAAACTATTCGTTTTACATTAAACGCGGTTTTTTATATTTTATAATCGTACCAATAATTATCCTTTCGATACGGAACGTACGGGGAATTTACGTTTATAACTCGTAAAATACTTTTATCTTTTACCGTTACCTTAAGTTAAATAACGTAACAAAAACTTAAGGATACTTTTATTATTTCCGTCGATACGATAATCGTAATAATTATTAAAGCAAATATTAATAAAAATAATTATCTAAAAAACGGAAATAATTCGAATATAACGGTAATATAAAAATAATTAATCTTATAGGAACAAGTTTATTTTTCCCTATTCCGTACATTTTATACGCTTATGCTATTTTAAAACCACCTTTTCTATCTAACCGGTAACTAAATTATTTCGCTTAAGTCTTCGTCTTTTTCTTATATTTATATATTTAGGTAACTTAGGCCTTAATTAAATATTTCTACTTATTATAATAACTTCTATAACTTTCTTTCTGTAATATATAAAAAGTTATCCTTTAAATCTTTAATATTACCTAAAAAAATAACCTTTTCGTTAAACTATACGTCTCGAATAATAATAACCTTATTAATTAACGGATTCCAAATCTCGTAAATATTCGTAAATCGATAACCAATTAAAAAGTTAATTTAAACTTTAAACTTTAATTTTTAAAATCTTTATTCCTTTTTTATAACGGTAATTATTATAACGTAAATTATATAACTATATATTCGCAAATAAATTTATTAAAACTTCCAATTAAATATTGTAATATTATTTCAATATATTAAATAAATATAATAAACCTTATACAAATTTTGCCAAAAAAATACATATTTAAAAGTACAGTTATATAAATACATTATTACTTTAAAGATATATACGATTAAAAACGAAAATAATTTAACGCCATTTCGTACCGTAATTACTTTCTCCTTAATTATACCTTTTAAACATTTTACAACCCCGTTTTAAACCTAGGTATACGGTATTAAAAATTTAAGTTTAATACTAAAAAAAGCAATTGTAACATATCTCGAAATTAATAATTTTTCAAGATTTCGTTATTACGTTCAATTACCTATAAAAAAATTTAATCCTAATTTTTTAAAACTTTTAGGAAATATTCAAACACTATAATTAATATATTTTACTTTCGGTTTTTAAAATAGGTATCCCAGATAAAGCCTAAATACCTATCGGTCGTAAATATAACGTATCTATATTTTTCAAAGTTTTTTTCGAAATCCGTAAAATCGATAACGATTCACTATCCTGATCGGGAAGCTTCCTCCTTCGGCTCTCGGCGTATTTACCTTTTAACCTTCGCCTTGCTATATATTTAATATTCGATAGTTATAAAACCTTTTAAACGTATTTCTTTTATATAAGATTATAACTAAGCGATTATTTCAGGCCCTAAGTATCCTAGTTTTAAGTACCAAATCGTACCGTTACCGATTCGTAATAATCTCGCTATATATAAGTTAATATTTCGTTTATAAAATACAAAAGTTCTATAAATAACTATCGCGTTAATATTTTCTATAACGAATAAATGAAATTTATCTACTAACGTAATAACTACCTAATTATACTTATTTCGAATAAAATTATTAACTTTTCAATTATCCTACCAATACCCCTTTTTTCGGAACTACCGGAAAAATATTAAATTATACGCAAAGTCCTCGTAATAAGCTACGTCATATAAACGCAACGCTCTTAAGCCCTTAAAACTTTAAAACAATATATCTACTTTTTCGTATCCTTTAATCGGGACAAAGCTATTCCCTACGTACATTCCGTCGCTTTAAATCGTTATCCTATAATTCAAAAATCTGCTAATAAAATTAAAAATATAAATCGTAAATTCTAAATCCAAAATAAACGAATTCCCTAAAAAATAAAATACGGCATTTACCGCATTACGTTAATCGGAAATTAAAAAGTACACCAGAACCCGTCTTACTCCCTCTAAAAGTTAATCTATCTTCTAAGTAATTATTTTCTTTATAACTTTCGACAAACGATTAATTTCTTCCTTTAAGGATTAATCGGAAACAATTCGGTCCTAAATTAACCTTAAAACTACCTTATTAAGCTTAAACTTTGCTAAAACTTTATTAAGGAACGCGTAATAATATTAAGGTAACTTATACTTAAAATTTAAATACGTTTTGCACCAAATTCTTTATACGTCTATCTCTTAGCACTTTCGCTTATTACTGCTATTATTTCGGCCCGTTTAAGAACTTTTACGACCGCCTTACTTCGGCCTACGCCCTAAAGTCCTTTTTCGCGGCTAAAGGTTATTTTTAATCTCCTTTTAATTAAGATCGTCCTAATTAAAAAGATCCGCGGATATCCCGTAAAATGTCGGAAACGCTCCTTTAATATTTTCCGATATAAGTTGTAAATAAATTATAATTTATTAATTTAAAAGGTTGGTTATTACTTCTTAATAATGTAAGGATATAGGCCCCGGGGCGTATCCTACTTAAGTGCGGACAAGGACTTCTAACGCATAAAGCGTTGGAACTGCTGATCTTTTGGTCATGTACCGGAGTGGCTAGTCCTTTCCATTCCCTTATAAATAACTAATCGTCCCATTATTAATCTCGGCCTTTTTTATTATTTAAAACGTAATTATTTAAATCCTTATAATAAGAACCAGTGCTATATATAAGTCGTTTACCTATACGATCGTCGTTTTCGTTTTTAGAATTTTATATTATTATTCCTAAGTTATAATCTTTTACCACCTTACAATCTATTCATTTTACTTCTTTATTAATTTCGAAACTTGCTTTAACCTTTTACGATATTTTCGTTAAGTATTAATCAAAAGCCTATTATCGTACACTTTACCGGATTTAATTAACATAACGTATTACTTCCGTAAATCTTTTCCTAAAAGGAAATTTATTTCTTAAATTGCTAAAAATATTAACTCCAGAATTTATTTTGTAAAATCGTTATTGCTTTTTCGGAAAATATCGTATTTACGATTTTTATAAGTATATACCGTAAAGTCCTAATTATAAATTTATCTACCTTCAGTCGTTATCTTAAAAGTATTCGTTAAGTAACTAATATAATCGATTTTTTCGTAAATTCCTCCGAAGGATATAAATGTAATTAAAAAACCGTTTAAGGTATTATTTCGTATCGTATAACGGATTCGTTTTTTCGGATACGAGGTTATATTAAGTTCTGTTAGTTTAATAGATTACGAAAATAATTAATTAAGATCGATATAATCTCATATATTAAAAGCGTACGTTTTAAATTAAAATTTGCCCTTAAAACGGTTTTAATTTTTAGGTCCGTTATAAATAACGGAGAACGTTAACGATACCGTTATTATTACAATTAATAAAATATACGAATAATTATTATTAATTTGCAAGGTAAAGTGCCATTGTGGTATCTAGCTATGTACATACAAGCTGATCCGTTTACTACATACATGTATATAAATGGTTCTGCATAAACGCGACCGGGGAGCACCCTTTAAAAACCGTCCCTTCTTGGTTAAGGGCCGGAAAAACGCAATGCGGGTCATGTGACACGGCAACTGACGGTAAGATACACCCGATTGATTGATTGGTTCCTAACGCCCCCAATCGTGACTGGTCCCACCAGCCACCCCTCAATTGTCGCCGACACGGTGGCGGAGCCGAAGCTGTCAGATAAGTAGCGTAATAAGTACGCTCTTATCAATCCAGTCTTTTGGTGCAGTGGCTAGCTGACAGAAGCCCTATGGTCTAGCTCCTTTAGGCTGGCGTTACCTAAAGGAACGGCGGCCCAAGCTGGATTTAAACCAACTGTCTTTTGCGCCCAACCGCAACAGGGTGCCCAAGCCTGTCGCAATTGAAAAAGACACCCAGGCTCGCGACCACTGAGCCATTAGGCCAATTATTATTAATATACAGCCTATATCGTTTTAATAATAACTAGTTAGTTAATAATAACACGAATTAAGTAAATAAACCTTTTAATTATTAGATATAAAGAATATCAATTATATTATTATATTAGGCTAAGTTGTATATATTTCTCGTACGCGTATAGTTTTTCTATAACCTAGTAACAGAAGATATATTTTCCGATCAAAGAGACCTTTTCCGTATTTATGGCGCGTTTAGTACCCCCTGCTAGCTGACAAATATTACCTAAAAAAAGGAAGCTTAAATAAAGACGAATACGGATATTTAATACGAGAAAGGCCTTAGCAACCGTTTAACACGTTGTTTTCTAACTGTATATATATTAATTAATTAAATCCCAGCCTGCCCGCGCGGTCTTAAAATGGTCTTTAATTTCCTCCTTCCGTTACCTAACCCATTCGCAACAATCTGCGAGGAATAACCCGAATCGCTCGTCGTTAGGAAAATCGTTAAACGTATATCTAGCGTGGCGACGGATATACGCTTTAAGGTCGCTAAATAACGTTTTAATAGGGTTAAAGTCAGGTAAATATAAAGGGAGATACTGTAACTTTATTCTAACTTCCTCGCATATCGTATATATCTCGTCCGAATAATAAAAACTAGCGTTATTTATCACTAATACGGAACGTGGCTTAAGGAACGGATTTATTAACGGTAATACCCTTTCCTTTAGTTACAGAGTAAAATCTTCGCGCTTGGTGGACCCTTGATATATAAGAGTATTTAACAGCCCGTTAACTGTAATCGCCGGCAGTATATTAAAGCAACGGCTTCGCTTCAAGACCTGCCGTACGAAAGGAGTAAAGCCTTTAGGTGCCCAGCCGTAACGACGATTAGCATCACGCTTATCAACACCCGATTCGTCTACGAAAACAAATATATCAGAAAGTATTTAGCAACGGCGTGGAAATACCTACATCCGCTGCCCCGAATCCGCCTGCGCAGCTTTAATCTTCAGCTTCTTATTGCCCCAGTCGACAGCCTTTAGGTATTCCGATATCGTAGAGATAGCTACGTATATATCGCAGTAATCGGCGAGGAACTATTGCATTTCGTCGAGATACGGGTCGGACTTGTAAGTTAACTCCTTTAACAGCTTCTATATAACTAACGTTAATTAACTAGGGCAACGCGTAACGGGGCAACGCGTAACAGTATATAACACCTACGTCAAGCGCTTAGGGGAATAGCCTCAAAGCTCCCTTATAGTAATAATCTATTCCGCTAATAAGGAACCGCCCAGTTGCCTTATATTGGGCGCGATATCGCTCGATCGTACGCGTGTTAATATCGAATAAGGACGAAAGTTTTTCGTTAGTATAATCGCTTTCGGATATCAAAGCTAATAGGTTATATTTCTGTAGCGCAGTAAGGCGTTTCCCGTATTTCGCTTTAGGATTAAGGATAATAAGCGTTTCCGTCACCTCGAAATATCGTAAATCGAAAAAATCATTCATGCGGAAGGCTTCAGTTATTGCTATTATTATTATTATGTTGCTATCAAAGAACTACACGCGTTTTAAAGGGGCTCATACAAAAAAAGGTATATGATTTAACAGCTAAGTAGGGCCCCGACACTCTGATTCGAAATAACAGTAGTGGTGGTCTGTGCTTTCGCCAATTGCTACTGCCATCATAAATAACTTAGAAATATTATAGAGTAGGCTCAAGCTATAAAAATCGGCGCAACTTACTCAAAGCGCTTTAATCGCACCTAAATCTACTAACTCTTTATCACTTTACTCTTTATTTTAATTAATAAAAAGAAATAATAATAATAATAATATAATATGTTTAGCTTTATCTTAAAAAGCAGAAATTACTAATTATAATAGGGCTTTTCTTAAATCGATACGATTTTTCGTAATTATTTTATATATTAATAAAAATATATAAAAATATTATACGCTAAAATCTAAATATTTCGAATACAACGTTTTAATATTAAATTAGGTCGGGGAAACTTAGTCCTAATCAGTAGGTATCCGATAAGAAGGTCACGGGCGAGAGCATGGTTGGAGCAATATGCAAGACAACGCAAATCTGTATTAATCGGTGTTAAGACCGTAAAAAGAAAGTGTCGACGATAATGAACAACAACGGGGTTGCGCCCGAAGGAAAAGAGCTCCTAGAAATACCCTCAGAGCTAAGTGGGACTGATCAACTAGTCCTAAAGCTAAGTCCCTAAACCCTGTACCATTTCAATATATAAGTAAAATAACTCTTAAATCCGTATTTAATAATAACAAGATATACGTAACGACAAAGGTTAACGTATAACTTATTAAAAAAACGTTAAAAGTTATTAATTAATTTTTAAGGCTTTACTTATATTATATTATAAATTACCGTTATTAACTCTTTATTAATATGTAGATTATATATAGAAAAGAAAGTTAGGCGGGTAAGGTACGCCTTTTTTTATATCCAGCATCTATCGGGGAAAAAAAACCCTCCTTATACATATATAAATTATATAGCCTAAAGAAGACATACTAAGGTTCCCTAACTGCAACCTAATCCTAGCCTGTAATTTCGGCTTAATACCGTAATACCCGAATACTAGATATAAAAGCCCGTCATTTTCTATCTAATCTTATTAACTATATAAAATAATGAGAAATATATAATAAATATTTAAAAGCAAGTTATAACTTCACGTTTCCTTACCGCTTACCACGTTAACTCCTATTATACGGTAGCATTTTCAACGCTCGAAATACGTAAAGGAAACTCTGCCTTATCTACTAAAAGCAGCCTTAAATACTTAATAAGACATATAACTACCGCCTTACCGTTAGCTGAATGTCACGGCGCTGATTGTCTCTTAGATCTGGGTAAAGTATTCTATTGTTGTATAAAGAAAGAAAAGGAGAATCTATCTAGGAGATGCGTAGTACCTCTATATATATAGCGTATTGGTGGCGGTTTAGTAGCTTAGATAAGCCGTACAATGTGTGCTATAACACTGAATTGCTATAACCGATTATACATAGCTTAAACTTAACAATACATAAAGCTATCAAATAAAGGCTCGAAACGAGAGAAAAACTAGGCTAAAAGGCCGTACAAATTAATAAGACAGTAAAGCCAGCCGCATTCTTCCGCGAAGTTGGCCTAAGTAACGCGCTATTAAGTACCTACAAATACGGCCTTAGGGCTACCACCCTTTATTTAACCGCCTGTTATAACGAGCTGTCGCTTAATCGAGTAATTACGCGCTAGCCAGAAATACATATAATAAAAGACCTGATTTATAAAGATAAATACCAAATTATATCTAACTGGAATCTTAAGGAATTCTCTATATCGGAGGCTAATGTCAGATAAGTAGCGCAATAAGTGCGCACTTATCAATCCAGTCTTTTGGTACAGTAGCTAGCTGACAGCTAAAGTATAAACGGCCTTTAACAAAAATAAGCCCTAAACCTTAAATAATACACAACCTCTATAAGTAGTAAAAAACTACTAGGTACTTTTAATCCTATTAATGCGCTAAGGCGGTCTTTTATAAAGCCGGCATTTCTAAAATTTAACACCGTCACTCCTCGCTAGGTATCGCATATATATCTTTTAACTAACAAACTGTCAAGTTATAGTAGCGAACTTTTACGGCTTTCCTCGTATTACACTCCTGTTAAATAAGAATTTACGATAACCGTATTTACCTCGACTCGTCGCTCTACCTCAGACACCTATTTGTTTCCGGTAACCTTTAAGTATCGAAATAAACGTAGGAGATCTAGTAAGGATTCGTCAGCCTTTTTCCTAAACATTTATACTCAGCAACTTGACATCTCTCTCCTCCCTTTCCCTTTCGATCCGTCCGTTACGCAACGTTCGAACGGTTCGATAAAGCTCTCAGCAAACCGCTACATCCGTCATCCCCATCTAACACCTTTTAAAACGTTTTAACGACATGCCGGAAACCCGCGAGTTAAAAGGTACTAACAAAATGGATTCCCTCGTCTGCAAACCTAGCTGCCTCGACCCCAGTCGAATAAGCGGAAAGGTAACCAAGAAACGGTAGGTTTCTTAGAGCCTACAATCACGGAGATCTCCTACGGTTAACAGGTTACTTTCTAATCCTCGAAAAGCAAACAACTTTACAAAGGTTCTATTGGATCTAACTTCCCGTAGCCGGCAAAGTATAATATTCTACATGCCTGCAAATATTTAAAGACGTTCTCCTTACGTAATATCGGTTTAATTAGCTTTAATTAAAGCTCCTAGTAAAAGTTATTTAATATCTCCATTTCGATAACAGTAAATAGAAGGATTCTATTCGCAGATATCGCAGAAAAGGGCCCCCCCAAGGCTATAGAGATCACTCGGAACAACGTTGATTCTCTCCGAAGCTCTATATCAGTAGATCACACATACCATGTATGCTCACCGCTCTTAACTTCCTAGTTATCAATATATCAAGCCTTTAAGAGCTGTGCAGCTGCTCTCTAGTAAGTGTGATAGTAAACAAATCTTATATTTCGTATATAGTTATTAAGAAAACATAGTTAAACGAGAGGCTGGCGAGTTTACAAACGTAAAGTCGGCGCTTATATATTAATACCTTAACCGACGATACACACGACGATATAACTCGGTCAAGAATTATTTTATTATATCATAAAGCATGGCGTCCCGCTATATAAAATAGTAACTAGCTAAGAAATCCAGTAGGAACTTATTAAATATAAGGCTAATTGTTATCGGAGACGGTATCTATCAGCTAGCCACTGTACTAAAAGACTGAATTGATAAGTGCACGCTTATCGGGCTACTTATCTAACACACCCTCTTAGTGGCTAGTGTCAGATATAGGGGACATCAGTTGTGTTTTTGTATTAGGCTAATTTGCGTATGTTTCTCGTACGCGTACAGCTTTTGTGTAGCCTAGCAACGGAACATATATCTTCCGATCAGAAGGAGCCCTTTCGTATATGGGGCGCGTTTAGCACCCCCTGCTAGCTGACAGCTAGCGATTAAGGTGGCGCGTACTTCGGCTCCTTAACCCTAAACTTCCGCAGCTTATAGCCAGGATCGAACTTAAGCCCTTTGGGTAAGTGGTTAGGTGCAGGCTAGTAGGCCTTAGCTGCGACGGTAGAACTTCACTTAGTGGAGCATGTCTGAGACTCTTTAATTGTCAGATATAGGGGACATCAGTTGTGTTGTTATATTCGGCTAGCTACGAGTGCTTCTTTACACGCGTGCAAATTTAATGTAGGTTATTAACGGAATATATATCTTCCGATCAGAGGGACCCTTTCCGTATTTAGGGTGCGTTTAGCACCCCCTGCTAGCTGACAGTAACTGCCTAGGTACTTATGCAACATGCTTCCTAGTCTGGCAGCGAACCGCCACTCGTAGTACAAGTAAATTCACCAAGCCTTAGCAAGATGCTGTCGTTTAATTGGTCCAGTAGCCTAATCGCCTAATCCCCAGGTACCGTATATCAGTCAACAATCCTTGAGGTCCTAAAATGGCGTAGCGCAATATTTCCCTAAGTTATGAAGTAGTCTAAGCTTAATGGTAGCGGTACGTGCTTTTAAATCAGCATGATAACGCCATAGGTAAACAAAGAATGAGATAACTTCCGTAAGAGAAGTACGACCACGTAAACCTTTCTCTGCCCTTTTCGCGATCTCTTTGCGAACTGGCCTTTTAATCGTTTCGGAAGATATATCCTAATATTACCAACTATGGATTTATCTCTTAAAAATCCCGACCCAGGCCAGCCGCCACCGCAACGACATCGCCCATTTCAAACAACGGCGGGCAATGCCAGAAAACGCGGAATACCGCTCCTTAAGAAACTTGCATATCACCGATTCTCCATGAAGACAATGCCAACACCCCAATTGCCAGCAGGAAAAAAGCCAACTGCGACCAGAGCCCGACATCAGCGGCCGGCCAAGATTGCAATATGCTCCCTACAAAGCCCGGAACAGTTCGACTGTGCAGTAAAGACCTTCACCCGCCTCGCAGCCGTTCCCGAGCTGGCTAGCCGCGTACCGCGCTTGCACATCCAGAACCGCAACGAACTCGTAATCCAACTTAAGCAACCTAATTACGGTCTTTGGAAAATCATCGATAAAGTTCACCCACACGGTGATCCATTATCGCCGCTATTATATCCCTGGGATATTCGCCAGGTTCGACGGGTTCTCTTAAACGATATATCCATCCTTTGTAAATTACAGATTGCTTGGAGGGCTGATTTGGGAAAACTGCGTATTGCTCGTCGACAAGGACCGGTAGCAACGTATCAACCCTTTCTTGACTCTTTCGATCTGGATATATCTAATACCCATCGAAATTGGAACGAAGTTAAAGAAGTCACGGTACAGACGGTTAACAAACAATTTGACGTACTCGAAGTAAGTAAAAGCTAACTTTTTAAAGTACCCCTTTCCCTCCCGACTACTGACATATCCATGTAACTCGTCTAGCTCCTAGCCAAACTGTCATCACTATCGCCCAATCTCCAGCAGCAGCAGCGACAACGAGATGACACGGATCTCGATATCGACCCTGATGCCGTTGCCCATATCCTCGAGACGAATCCCCCACCGGGTAATATTGGCAACCTTGTCATTCGCCTCACTAAACGGTATACACCGGCATTAAGCCGGTTTACCATCTGGTACGCAAAGCGGCACCTGCATAACCTTCCATCGCGCACTTGCCCGCCAACCTCGTCACGCCGGGACATGACGATGAGGTATTGTGACATAGTCGGGCACTTGCTCCGGCTGGTCACCGAAGTTGAACAACATAGCCGACAAGACGTTCGTCTGCTCGTAGATCGAGCCGTTCTACGGGTTCTGTACGCCGTACTGCTGCTTCAACTACATGCCAATGTCATTACCAGCTATCGCTCGGAGGGTCTCCTCCAGTTAGACTGCCCTGATGATTCGGCTGAAGCATACACTAGTATTGAGAATTTCGAGTCCGTGGCGCAGGCGCGGCACGAGGCAAGCGAGGCCGTTCGGGACCTCCGTGCCGCTGGAGGAGAGTTAGACTCTAGTACATGTCGGTTCCTCCGCGGTAATGTCCATGTTCACTTTTAGCGTTTTGCCTTATGGGGCAATTAACTGCTTCATTTACGGGTCGAATCTCGTACCTACTGGATTACTCCAACGAAAAGTCGTATATCAAGGCTTGTCGCTCTCGGCCTTCCCCGTCATGGAGCTAAGCCACTCGGAAACAGTGGCACGAAGTATCTCGACAATTTTGGGATTAACGCGCTTATAAAGGTAGCCTACTCCAGCTACCAACACGGAATAATTAATTATCTGCCGCCAGACGGACGACACCTAGGTAATTCTTGCCTCGTATTATAATCAAGCTCCGTTACTTTGCCTTCCTCTTCTCAATAAGGTGTTTGTTAGATATGGTAAAGGCGGCGGCCTATTCAAAACATCCCGCGTGGCCACTTAATAAAACGGCTTCGATCTAGAGTGTTAGTTTGCACAAACTGTCTACTGCGAACTTGTGAAATTTAAGACCTGGTAACGTCTCGCCATAGTGTAGGGTCTCACATTTTTCAGGTCTGACAGAACTACACGCTAACGATCTCTTAAGTCAAACACCCCCTTCACGCACCACCCCCTTCACGCCCCACCACCAATTTGAGGCTATCCCCAAATCATCTATTTATTTAAAAATCAATAACTCAACAACCACTTGAGCAACTTACTTCGGGTTTTAATGAAATCGCACTACTATACAATCAGGATCATCAGTATCATATTCGTTTTCCTCTCCTTCTTCGTCTTTGGAGTTGTTTTACGGGTTGACAGAGGAGGGTCCTTGCGTATTACCCTTCAGCTCTGCCTTCACTTGCCTAACGTTCTTTAGCCGTACGAATTCTTGATTAGGATCAGCTTCAACCTTTTTTGTCTTCTTCGGGCGTGCCTTTTCAAGGGCTGAACTCAATTGATTATTGAGATTTTCGAGAGCGGTTAATTCGCTGTTAGAAAGGTCAAGCGCTTTGCCCACCTTACGGAAGAGGAGCCGACCGGTAGGTTTCCCGAAGGCTGGGTCAACCTTAATCAAGGCTTTTTCGAGGGCCTTTAAATCCTTTGAAGATTTAGGTGTATCAAGGCCTATTGAAGCGATTGGCTCGAGAAAATCGGGCTGTTGTGGGATGACAGATGACTTGGCGACCGGTGCGTTTCCCGCACCGTCACCCTTCTTCACATATGGGTTCTTTAAAGCCCTGTTCCGATCAACGGGCCACACTCCTGAAGCCCTAAAGCCTTGTTTGATATATCGTGAGACGCCCATGACCTCTTTCCAGGCCGTGGCGAGCGCCCACAAGAAGTCCGTTTTGTCGCTACCGAAGACCTTCCGTAGCAACGCTCCCGGAACCAATAATGGAACCTTCGCTTTAGGATGGAAAAGACACCCACATCAAGCGGTTGCCATACGTGCGATGAATGTGAGGGCAAGACGATGTAGATCCTGTTGATCAGGCAGGTCCACATGAATTCTTCAGTTGTATGGCTGTTGTGACCGTCGATGATGAGGAGCCTCCATTCCCGGGGGTTGGCAGGCTTCGTATGGGGGATAAACACCTCTCGCAGCCACTTTAACCCAATATCAGTGTTGGTCCAGCCATTTGAAGACGTCGTGAAGTACCAGTCTTCATATGGTTGGTCCTCCGTATCGGGAAACCACTGTTGTTGCACGTTGACGCCGCTGAATATGATCAACGGAGGAAGAGCGCGCCCGTCTGCGCTGATGCAGGCTACAACCGATATCCACGCACGCTTGAAGGCATCCTTCAAGAGGATAAACTTCTTAAAGGCTTCACCGAGCACGAGAAAGTTCTCTCCCATGCCCTCCATCACCCCGAACTCGTCGGCGTTGTATCTAGTCCGCAAATATATCCTCCATATCTGCGGCAGGGCTAACCGGTCGAATAACACCTTGCAAGTGGCCTCGGTAGCCCCGTTCAAGCGCCTATAATCAATAGCCCGACCCTTGAGAGTCCTGACTTTACGATGGCGTTGAAGAAATCGCGTCACCCACTTCTTTCCTAGGCGTTCGGGGCTGTTGGACTTGATAAGAAGCCGTTGCGCGTACGTACGAAATCGAGCATGGGGAGGAGCGTACCTAAGCTGGCCCTGGGTCACGATCCATTTAGCTAAACGGTCTTTTAGAACCTCGGTTACCTTCTGACGACCCTTGTTATATTCCTCCCGGGTCTGTATCCCTTTAATTCGGCGGCGCAGATAAGTGCGTTTTACCTGGTGTAGCTTAGAGGACGCTCGAATGGACCTCCCATTTGCGACGTCGTCAATCGCCTTTGCAGTACGCAATTGAGCAACGAGACCCATACCGTTAGATTCTTCAGAATCTGACTGTTACGACTTAACGGAGGGGAGGTCTCGGAAACGGCCCTAGTGGGCCGAAACAGGACCCAAGTGGGTTAAGTCACGTAATCGGGGATGTTCAGTGGAAATGAAACTGAGTATCACTGAGCATGACAGAGCATTTTCGTCACTGTTCAGTGGCGATTAAACTGAGCAGTGATGAGCCATAATGATTTAGGAAGGATATATACGTTTATTAGTCTTATAGTTCAGACAGCACCAGTTTGCAATATAACTTGGTTACCTAAGACGCCCTTGGTATTACCAGACGTGACTAAGTTATTTTCGTTGCTTAGATTTTTACAATACGACTGCCAATATAAACCGTATGACTTGGTTTAATAGTTGGTTAACTAGCCTAGCCGTCATACTGACGATTAAGAAGGTATGTTTTGTTTTACAAGGAGACGTTGTTTGACGGGTTTAAATAATGGTTAAAGAAGGGGTTAGTGCTTAGGGAGTCTCGAAGCTTCGGTGGGGCGTGAAGGGGGTGGTGCGTAAAGGGGGTGTTTGACTTAATAGTTATAATAAAGGTAAAATATATTTAAAACGTATAAATATACGTATTTATAGTTTTATATTATAAACTAAGTAAAATTTATCGTAAATATTAAATTTAGTTACACTTTTTAATTTATTATATTTAACGGCCCGACGAAATATAAAAGAGGCTAAAAGTTATTATAAAATAATTTAGGAATAAAAAAAAATATTGCGAAGCTTAGGCGCTTAGCGCTAGTATTTAGACCTGCCTAGCACCGCTATTATAACGGCTAGGCTAGTTAACTAACTATTAAACTAAGTCGTACGATTTATATTAGTAATCGTATCGTAGGATTTTAAGTAATAAAATAACTTAATTACGTTTAATAATATTAAAGGTATTATGTTAGCAGTTACAGTGATTAAATGCAGGATACTGGCGCAAAACTTTATATTAATAATCTTACAAACTGAAAACGTCTAGGGCGAACCGCCCTTATATACATAATCCATACTCAAAGGGTTTTTTCATAACAAAAAATATCCCAGGCAATATTCTTTAGCCTAAACCCACCAGCCGTAATCATTTTGAAGCACCAACTACTAACACGCCCTTTTGCTTTAGGTAATCTCGGCTATTAAATCCTTATATCTATCGATTTCAAATACCTTCTAATTCGTTCTATATCTTTTTTAATCCTAAATTCGCCATAAATTACTTAAAATTAACTTTATTAAAAGGTTTTATTAGCTTATTTACTAGGTTATCCTTATTTTCCACGTATTGGAAATTAATATTACCCTCTTATACCTTCTAACGTACGTAATAGTATTCTAATCGAATATAGCGCTTCCTCCGTATTATCTATGTCTCTATTATCCATTTTAACGTACCTATATTATTTTCCAGAATAGGAATAGGGCCTTTAAGCATAAACCTTAGTTTTATCAGGAAATTCCTAATCCCAGCTACCTTTGTTATAGCTATTCCTGCTTTTACGTATTCTACTTTAATAATATATTTAATAATAACGCCCTATAACTTTAAAATTTATAATACAGGCGTTCTAGTTATAAAAAATACGTAATTTATTATAAACCTAATTAATTCATTATTTGCAAAACTTATATCCACTGTTCCGAATAAGCCTAAGTTATTATATTTCCGGTACGGGTAATTTTTTAACTTCCGATACCGAAAAAACAGGTTTACCGTACCGTTTAAATATCGTAACAATTACTTAATATATTCCTAATATTTAAATAACGGGTTATTTATAAACTTAGCTCAAATTAACGTTACAAACGCTATATCCGGTTTGTTAATACAACTAAAAAAATTAAATTTCCTTATAAAACTTACATATTCATATATTTCTTTTTTGCTAGTTACGCCTTTATTCTTTACGGCATACTTTAAATACTTTTTAATAAATAACATAAGTTACTTTTATATAATATCCAGTCCTATTAACTTCAGTAACTTCTTAATATATTATTATTAATTCAGCTTAATATTTCCCATTAGTAAGGAACGGACGATTCGTATACCCAGGTACTAATTAACATCCTTTAGGTTCTTAATAAGTACATCCTTAGCTATCTTTTTAACGATATCTTTAAAACGCTATCTATCAAGGCCGAAAAGCAGGAAGTTATTTACGTACGAAACGATAACGTTTCCTATCTTCGAATTATAATATATTACGTTGTCCGAAATTAACAGGCAAAAGCCCTACTTCGCAAATATTTTTTTTACTTTTTCCTACTAAACAACTCCGGCCTGTTTCAGGCCGTACAAAAGGTTTATTAACTTGATAATTTTTTCAGGAAAAAACTAATACTTTATTTTGTTTTCCGGGTATACGTCGAAATACTTTTTCAGCATAAAAAAAAACTTTATATAAATATCTTTTGTCCTAATGGCTCAGTGGTCGCGAGCCTGGGTGTCTTTTTCAATTGCGACAGGCTTGGGCACCCTGTTGCGGTTGACTGCAAAAGACAGTTGGTTCGAATCCAGCTTGGGACCCCGTTTTCTGGGTGGCGCCAGCCCAGAAAAGCTAGACCAATTGGAGCTTCGGCTCCGCCACCGTGTCGGCGACAATTGAGGGGTGGCTGGTGGGACCAGTCACGATTGGGGGCGTTGGGAACCAATCAATTAATCGGGTGTATCTACCGTTAGTTGCCGTGTTATATGACCCGCATTGCGTTTTTCCGGCCCTTGGCCAAGAAGGGACGGTTTTTGTCAGATATAGGGGACATCAGTTGTGTTGTTGTATTAGGCTAAGTTGCGTGTGTTTCTCGTACGCGTACAGCTTTTTTGTAACCTAGTAACGGAATATATATCTTCCGATTAGAAGAAGTTTTTCCGTATATGGGGTGCGTTTAGCACCCCCTGCTAGCTGACATACCCCCTTAACGCCCTGAAGTATTTATGGCGTTAATCGTTACATATTATCATTTCCTAAAACCACAGCTTTTTATTCGACCTCTCCTCCGGCAATTAATTCCTCCTAATTAGTTAATTCCTTTTTTAAAATTATTTGCAGGGTATTTCTCCGCCATTTAAAGGTTTCCGTGATATTTACTAATCCTAACTACTCTTTAAAGTGCTTAAACGGTTCGTATAACAAGGCTTTAATTAATCCATCAACTAGCATATCGCTTATAAACGTATAGTCCACTTTAATTAAGTCCCTTTTTACGGCTTCTTATAGCCAGTAATTATATATATCTATGTGCCGCAGTTTCGTCTATAATAGGGCAACGTCGGCGTTAATAAACCGTATCATTTACTAATTATTATATTACATATTTAGCGGTTTAACATTTAAAGTAATTCCCAGCTTTTTAATTAGTCGAAAGCTAAATAAGGCTTCTTTTACAGCCTACGCAAAAGACAGCAATTCCGTTTCGGTTATAAAAATAGTTACTATATTTTGCTTATTCGCCCGCTATTTTATTACTTTTTTAAATAGTTTCATAACGTAAGCTTAAGAATTTTTTCGATCGATTGTATTATCCGCAAAAAAGGCGTTACTTTAAATATCCAACAAATTTTCGCCTCCGAACTATAACGCCAACGTTTTAATCCCGATCAGGTATAATATAACTCAATTAACGGCTTTATAATATGCGTTGCTAAGGTTCAGGTTAAAACGGGTAAATCGGGATACGGTAAAGGATATATCGGGTTACGTATTAATCGCTATATAAAAGATAGAACCGATCTTCTTTTAATATCTGTTAATAAAGCCTGGATAGGCCAGATTAGAATTCGGTAATAGCTTAACGCTAATCATAGGCATCTCTAGGAGGTTATTTAGATTTTTTTTAAGGATTAAGTTAGCCAGCTTATCTATAAAGTCGGATTGGGATAACTAGATTCTTCTATTAAATCTGTCTTTAATCATTTCGATACTAAGGAACCACTGTAAGTCCTTACCCCTTGTAAAGGTATACCGTTCCCGAATTTGTTAAATTAACTAATTAATAAGGTTTTAATTTTCTTTACGATATGTTATCATAATATCGTTTACGAAAAAGAAAATAAACACCCTTTAACGAATAAAGTAACAAGGTTTATAAAAAACGGGGTTAAATCCCAGTCTTTTAAGCGTTCCGGTAAAGTCTTTTTGCTATAACAATAACAATTCCCTTAAACCGTATAAAACCTTCCTAATTAAAAGAGTCTTATTATATTGCGGATATCCTAAAGGTATTTTCATATATACTTTATAAGGTAACTGGGCGTTAACGAAAACGTTAACAATATTATATTACTTTAACTTTAAATCGAATTTAGCCGTAATAGTAATTAAGGTTCTAAATAACTTTCCAGTTAAAGTGGATGCGTATATATTACTATAAACGTTCTTCAGCTGTTAATCACCTCGTATAACGAGATATACTTTGCATTTTTACAACCAGCTATACTTATCGAACTTGTAAACGTACACCTACATGTACCTTAAAACCTGTTTCTCTTTAACAAAAAACTAATTAACAATTTCCCAGGATTGCATCTTTTTATAACTTTATAAATAAGCCCTTTTAACTTTACGAAATATCTCCCTTAAAGGGTATATACTTAGCTCTTTATAACCTTACGGCAGTAATAGTAAATTACGCCTGTATATCCGGTTTTATAATTTAAGGATTTTATATATCTTCGTATTAAAACCTTTCCGATCAAAATAACGCGTATTTCGGGTAATTAACTTCCCTAAACTTCCGCAACTTACCGGCTAATTATTAATCGTATTAATAAAGTAAGCTATTCGTTTTACGTTAAACGTAGCTTTTTATACTTTATAATTATACCGATAACCATCCTTTTAATACGGAACGTACGGGAAGCTTATATTTATAACCCGTAAAGTATTTTCGTCTTTTACCGTCACCCTAAATTAAACAACGTAACAAAAGCCTAAGATTACCTTTATTACTTCCATTAACGTAATAATCGTAACAGTTATCAAAATAAACGCTAGTAAAAATAATAATCTAAAAGACGGAAATGGTTCGAATATAACAATCGTATAAGGATAATTAATCCCATACGAACAGGTTTATTCCTCCCCATTCCGTACGTCTTATACGCCTATACCACTTTAGAATTACCCTTTCTATCTAACCGGTAGCTGAATTATTCCGCTTAGGTTTTTATCTTCTTTTTATATCTATATATTTAAATGGCTTAGACCTTAATTAAGTACTTCTACCTGTTACAATAACTTCTGTAACTTTTTTTCTATAACGTACAAAAGGTTATCCTTTAAGTTTTTAATATTACCTAAAAAAGTAACCTTTTTGTTAAACTGTACGTCTTAAATGGTAACAACTTTATTAATTAACGGGTTTTAAATCTCGTAAATATTCGTAAATTAATAACCGATTAAGAAGTTAATTTATACTTTAAAACTTAGTTTTTAAAGTTTCTATTCTTTCTTTATGGCGGTAGTTATTATAACGTAGGCTATATAACCGTATACTTGCAGGTAAGCTTATTAAGGTTTCCGATTAAGTATTACAATACCGTCTCTATACGCCAGATAAATATAATAAACTTCGTATAGGCTTTGCTAAAAGAATACGTATTTAAAGGTACTGTTATATAGATATACTGCTACTTTAAAAATATATACGATTAGGAACGAAAGTAACTTAACGCTATTTTATATCGTAATCGTTTTTTCCTTAATTATACCTTTTAAACGTTTTATACCCCCGTTTTAAATTTGGGTATACGGTACTAAAGGTTCGAATTTAATACTAAAAGAAGGCGACTATAACATATTTCGAAATTAATAATTTTTTAAAATTTTGTTATTATATTTAATTACCTGTAGAAAAACCTTATTCTGGTTTTTTAAAATTTTTAAAAAGTATTCGAACGTTATAATTAATATATTTTGCTCTCGGTTCTTAAAGTAAATATCCCAGATAAAACCTAAATACCTATCAGTAGCAAATATAACGTATTTATATTTTTCAAGGTTTTCTTCGAAATCCGTAAAGTTAATAACAATTCGTTATCTTAATCGGAAGGCTTTTTCCTTTAACTTTCGGCGTATTTGTCTCTTAGCCTTTATCTTACTATATATTTGGTATTCGATTATTATAAAACCTTTTAGGCGCATTCTTTTTATATAAGACTATAACTAAACGATTACTTCGGGCCCAAAGTATCTTAATCTTAGATATTAAATAGTACCGTTACCGATTCGTAGTAGTCTCGCTGTATATAAGTTGACGTTTCGTTTATGAAATACAAGGGCTGTATAGGTAGCTGTTATGTTAATATCTTTGATAACGAACTGATTAAATTTATCTATTAGCGTAATAACTATTTAATTATATTTATCTCGAATAAAATTATTAACTTTTCGGTTATTTTATTAATACCCTTTTTTTCGGAGCTGCCGGAAAGATATTAGGTTATATACGAAGTTTTTGCAATAGGTTACGTTGTATAGATATAACGTTCTTAAGCCTTTAAGGCTTTAAAGCAATATATTTATTTCTCCGTATTCTTTAATCGGGACGAAATTATTTTTTACGTATATTTCGTTACCTTAAATCGTTATTTTATAATTCAGGAATTTGCTGATAAAGTTAAAGATATATATCGTAAATTCTGAGTTCAAAATAATCGAATTTTTTAAAAGGTAAAACGTGGCGTTTACCGTATTACGTTAATTAAAGATTAAGAAATACGTTAGGACCCGTTTTATTCCCTTTAAGAATTAATCTGTTTCCTAGGTAATTATTTTTTCTATAGTTTTTGATAAACGATTAATTTTTTTTTTAAGAATTAATCGGAAGTAATTTAGTTCTGGATTAACGTTAAAATTACTTTATTAGGCTTAAATTTTGCTGGAGTTTTGTTAAAGAATGCGTAATAATATTAAGGTAATTTATAAATAGGGTTTAGGTACGTTTTGTACCGAATTTTTTATACGTTTAATTTTTAACGCTTTCGTTTATTATTGCTGTTATTTCGGCCCGTTTAGGAATCTTTACGACTACCTTATTTCGGCCTACGCCCTAAGATCCTTCCTTACGGTTAAAAGTTATTTTTAATCTTTTCTTAATTAAAATCGTTTTAATTAAAAAAATCCGTAAGTATTCCGTAAAACGTCGGAAACGTTATTTTAATATTTTTCGATATAAGTTATAAATAGGTTATAATCTAATGATTTAAAAGGTTAACTGTTACTTTTTAATAATTAATCGTACCGTTATTAATCTCGGCTTTTTTTACTATTTAAAACGTAATCGTTTAAATCCTTATAATAAAAGCCAGTATTATATATAAGTCGTTTACCTATATAATCGTCGTCTTCGTTTTTAAAATTCCATATTACTGTTTCTAGGTTATAACCTTTTATTATTTTATAATTTATTCGTTTAACTTTTTTACCGATTTCGAAATTTACTTTAACCTTTTACGGTACTTTCGTTAAATGTTAATTAAGAATTTGTTGTTATATACCTTGCCGGATTTAACTAACTTGGCGTACTACTCCCGTAAATTTTTTCCTGGGAAAAGGTTTATTTCCCTAATCGCTGGAAATATTAATTCTAAAACTTATTTTATAAAATCGTTATTATTTTTTCAGAAAGTATCGTACTTACGATCCTTATAAGTATATACCGTAAAGTCCTGATTATAAACTTATTTACCTTTGGTCGTTATTTTAAGGGTATTCGTTAAGTAACCGGTATAATCGATTTTTTCGTAAATTCCTCCGAAAAATATAAATATAATTAAGAAACCGCTAAAAGTATTTATTCGTATCGTATAACGGATTCGTCGCTTTAAATACGAAGTTATATCAGGTTTTGTTAATCTAACAGGCTACGGGAATAACTAATCAAAATCGATATAATCCTATATATTAAGAACGTACGCTCTGGCTTAAAATTCGCCCTTAAAGCGGTTCCAGTCCTTAGGTCCATTATAAATGACGGAGAACGTTAATAATACCGTTATTATTATAATTAATAATATATACGAATAATTATTACTAATATACAACTTATATCGTCTTAATAACAGCTAATTAATTAATAATAACGCAAATTAAACGAATAAGATTCTTAATTGTTAGATATAAGGGATATTAGTTATGTTGTTATATTAGGTTAAGTTGCGTATGTTTCTTATACGCGTACAGTTTTTCTGTAGTCTAGTAACGGAATATATATCTTCCGATTAAAAGGAGTCTTTCCGTATATAAGGTGCGTTTAGCACCCCCTGCTAGCTGACAGTTCCCGTATCTGCTAAATTAACTAATCGACGAGGTCTTGGTTTTCCTTGCGATATGCGGTGACGATATCGTTTATAAAGAAGAAGATGAGCACCTTTTAACGAGTGAAACAATAAGGTTTATAAGGAACGGGGCTAAGTCCTAATCTTTTAAGCGTTCCGGTAAAATCTTTCTGCTATAATAACGGCAACTTCCGTAAGCTATATAAAGCCTTTTTAATTAGGAAAGTTTTTTTATGTTGGGGATACCCTGGGGGCGTTTTTATGTATACTTCGTAGGGTAGGTTGGCGTTAACGAAGGCGTTAACAGCGTTATATTGTTTAAGTTCTAGGTCGAACCTAGCCGTTGTAGCGATTAAAGCTTTAAACAACCTTTTAGTTAGAGTAGATACGTATGTATTATTACATGCGTTTTTTAGTTGTTAATCGTTTCGTACGACGAGACGTACTTTGTATTTTTGCAACTAACTATGTTTGTTAAACTTATAGATGTATATTTACATATATTCTAGGACTTGTTTCCCTTTAACAAAAAATTAATTAACCACTTTCCAGGATTGTATTTCCTTGTAACTTTATAAGTAAGCCCTTTCGGCTTTACGAAACATCTTTTTTAACGGGTGTATATTTAGCTTTTTATAGCCTTGCGGTAGTAGCGGTAGATTACGTTTATGCATCCGGTTTTGCGACCTTAATGTTTTTTTGTATGTTAAGGTATTATTATTTTTTCGATTAGGGTGGCGCGTATTTCGGGTAATTAACTTTTTTAAATTTCTGTAATTTACCGGCCGGTTATCGTACGTACTTATAAAGGGGGCTAAACGTTTTGTATTAAATGCAACTTTTTATATTTTGTATTCGTTTCGGATAATACCTTTTTAATACGGAATATACGGGGGGCCTACGTTTGTTACTCGTAAGGTACCTTCGTTTTTTACCGTTATTTTAAATTAAATAATATAAAGGAAACCTAGAGTTACTTTTATTTTTTCCGTCGGCGTAATAATCGTAATAGTTATTAAGGTAGACGTTAGTAACGGTAATAGTTTAAGGGACGGAAATGGTTCGAATATAGCGGTTGTATAAGGGTAATTAATCCTTTACAAATAGGCTTATTTTTCCTTATCCCGTACGTCTTTTACGTTAGTACCTTTTTAAAGCTATTTTTTTTACTTAGCCGGTAATTAAATTATTCCGTTTAAGTTTTTATTTTTTTTTTAAATTAGATAATTATTATTTTAATTAGGTATTTTTATTTATTAAAATAATTTCTATAGCTTTTCTTTTATTACGTACAAAAGGTTGTTTTTTAAATCTTTAATATTACTTAAAAAAGTGGCTTTTTCGTTAAATTATACGTTTCGAATAATAATAACCTTATTAATTAACGGATTTTATATTTCGTAAATATTCGTAGATCGGTAACCGACTAAAAAGTTAATTTATACTTTAAGATTTAATTTTTAAAGTTTTTGTTTTTTTTTTATAGTTGTAATTATTATAATATAAGCTATATAGCTATATATTTGCAGGTAGGCTTATTAAGGCTTCCGATTAAACACTGTAATACTGTCTTTATACGCCAGGTAAATATAATAAACCTTATATAAACTTTGTTAAAAAAGTACGTATTTAAGGGTACGGTTATATAAATATACTGCTGTTTTAAAAATATATACGATTAAGAACGAAAATAATTTTATACCACTTCGTATCGTAATCGCTTTCTCCTTAATTACACCCCTTAAACGCTTTGCACCCCCGTTCTGGGCCTAGATATGCGGTATTAAAGGCTTAAGTCTAATACTTAAAAAAGGTGACTATAACATATCTCGAAATTGGTGATTTTTTAAAATCTCGTTATCGTATTCGATTACTTATGGAAAAACCTTGTCCTGGTTTTTTAAAACTTTTAAAAGGTATTTAAACGTTGTAATTAGTATATCTTGTTTTCGGTTCTTAAAATAAATATCCTAGATAAAGCTTAAGTACCTGTTAATCGTAAACATAACGTATTTATATCTTTCAGGGTTTTTTTCGAAGTTTATAAAGTTAATGGCGATTTTTTATCCTAATCGGGAAGTTTTTTTTTTCGGCTTACGGCATATTTGTCTTTTAGCCTTCGCCTTACTATATACTTAACATTTAACTGTTATAAAACCCTTTAAACGCACTCCTTTTATATAAAACTGCAATTAAGTAATCATTTCGGGCCCAAAATGTCCTAATTTTAGGTGTTACATAATACCGTTACCGGTCCGTAATAATTTCGTTATATACGAATTAACGTTACGTTTATAAGTTACAAAAGTTATATAAGTAATTATTACGCTAATATTTTCGATAACAAACTAATTAAATTTATTTATTAACGTAATAACTACCTAATTATATTTATTTCGGATAAAATTATTAGTTTTTCGGTTATCCTATTAGTACCCTTTTTTCCGGAACTACCGGAAAGATACCAAGTTATATGCAAAATTTTCGCAATAGGCTATATCGTACAAACGTAACGCTCTCATACCGTAAGGGTTTTAAAGTATTACGTCAACTTTTCCGTACCCTTTAATCGGAACAAAACTATTACTTACGTACATCCCGTCGCCTTATACGGTTTATTTGAAATTCAAAAACTTATTAATAAAATTAAAGATATATATCGTAAACCTTGAATCCAAAATAAATAAATTTTTTAAAAAATAAAACGCAACGTTTATTATACTGCATTAATTAAAAATCAAAAAATACGCCAGAACCCGTTTTACTCCCTCTAAAAATCAATCTATCTCCTAAATAATCATCTTTTCTATATTTTTCGATAAGCGGTTAATCTTTTCCTTTAAAAACTAATCAAAAAATATCCGGCTTTAAACATATGTTACCATCTTATCGTTAAAACGGAAATCTGCCGGGGTTTTATTAAAAAATACGTAATAATATTAGGAAAACCTGTAAAAAGAACTTAAATACGTTTTGTAACAAGTTCCCTATATATCCAACTCTTAACGCTTTCGCTTATTACCGTTTCGGTCCGAATAAAAACCTCTACGATTTCCTTATCTTAACCTATACCCTAAAGTTTTTCCTCGTAGTTAAGGGTTATCCTTAGTCTTTTTTTAATTAGGATTATCCTAATTAAAAAAGTTTATAAAAGCTTTATAAAACGCCGGAAACGCTACTTTAATATTTCGTAATATAAACGGTAACTAGGTTATGGTTTAATAGTCGAAAAAGTTAACCGCCATTTCTTAATAACTAATCGTACCGTTTTCGATCTTAGCTTTTTTTATTTTTTGGAAAGTCGTCGTCCATATCCCGACAATAAGAGCTAATGCTATATATAAGTCGTTAACCTATACGATTGGTATTTTCGTCTTTAAAACCTTATGTCGTTATCCTTAAACTATAACCTCTTGCCACTTTATAATTTATTCGTTTAACTTTTTCGCTAACCTCGAAACTTACTTTAACCTTTCGCGGTACTCCCGTTACGTATTAATTAAAAACCTGCTATCGTATACTTTGCCGGACTTAGCTAAACTGGCGTATCACTTCCGTAAATTTTTTCCTAAAAAAAAATTCGTTTTTTTAATCGCTGGAAATACCGATTCTAAAACCTATTTCGTAAGATCGTTAATTTTCTTATAAAAGGTCTCGTATTTCCGATTTTCGTAAATATACGTTACGAAGTTTTAAATATAGGCTTGTTTGCCTTTAATAATTATTTTAAAGGTATTTATCGAATAATTCGTATAATCGATTTCTTTAACGGTTTTTCCGGAAAATGTAAATATAGTTAAAAAGCCGCTTAGTATATTATTTCGTATCGTATAGCGGATTCGTCTTTTTAAATACGAAACTATATCGGGTTTTATAAGTTCGACAAGCTATAAAATATCCTAATTAAAATCGATATAACGCTAAATACCAAACGCGTACGTTCTGGATTAAAATTCACTTTTAAAGCGATCTTAATCCTTAAGTCCGTTATAAATAACGGAAAACGTTAATAATACCGTTATTATTGTAATTAATAAAATATACGAATAATTATTACTAATATACAGCCTATATCGTCTTAGCAACAACTAATCAATTAATAATAACGCGAATTAAGCGAATGAGACTTTTAATTATTAGATATAAAGGATATCAGTTATATTGTTATATTAGACTAACTTGTATCAACTAGCAGAGGGTGCTAAACGCACCTTATATACGGAAAGACTCCTTTTAATCGGAAGATATATATTCCGTTATTAGACTATAGAAAAGCTATACGCGTATAAGAAATATACGTAACTTAGCCTAATATAACAACATAACTAATATCCCTTATATCTAACAATTAAAAGTTTCATTCGCTTAATTCGCATTATTATTAATTAATCAACTGTTACTAAGATAATATAAGTTATATATTAATAGTAATCATTCGTATATATTATCAATTACAATAATAACGGTATCGTCAACGTCCTCCGTCATCTATAACGGACCTAAGAACTAAAACCGCTTTAAAGGCAAATTCCAAACCAAAGCGTACGCCCTTAATATATAGGATTATATCGATCCTAATTAATTATTTCCGTAACCTGTTAAACTAATAGAACCTAATATAACCTCGTATCCGAAACGACGAATCCGTTATATAACATAAATAAATACCCTTAACAATTCCTTAACCATATCTATATCTTCCGGAAAAACTTACGAAAAAATCGATTATACCGGTTACCTAACAAATACCCTTAAAATAACAACCGAAAATAAATAAATTTATAATTAGAACTTTACGGCATATACCTATAAGGATTATAAATACGATACCTTCCGAAAAAACAATAACGACCTTATAAAATAAATCCTGGAATTAATATCTCCAGCAATTAAGAAAATAAATTTTTTCTTAAAAAAAAATTTACGGAAATAATACGTTAAACTAGCTAAATCCGGCAAGGTATACGATAACAAACTTTTAATTAATACCTAACGAAAATATTACGAAAGGCTAAAATAAACCTTAAAATCGGTAAAAAAGCTAAACGAATAAATTATAAAATAATAAAAGGTTATAGCCCAGGGATAACAACATAAAATCCTAAAAACGAAAACGACGATCGTATAAGTAAACGACCTATATATAACATTAGTTCTTATTATAAAAACTTGGACAATTACGTTTTAAATAATAAAAAAAACCGAGATTAATAACGGCATAATTAGCTATTAAAAAATAACAACTAACTTTTTAAATTACTGGACCATAACCTATTTACAACCTATATCGAAAAATATCAAGGTAACATTTTTAACGTTTTACGGGATACCCGCGGATCTTTTTAATTAAAACGATTTTAATTAAAAAAAAAACTAAAAATAACTTTTAACCGTAAGGGAGGACCCTAGGGCGTAAGCCGAAACGAGACGGTCGTAAAGGTTCCCAAACGGGCCGAAATAACAGCAGCAATAAACGAAAGCGCCAAAAATCAAACGTATAAAAAACTCGGTACAAAACGTACCTAAACCCTGCTTATAAGTTACCCCAATATTACTACGCGTTCCTTAATAAAACTCCAGCAGAATTTAAACCTAATAAGGCAATTTTAACGTTAATCCAGGACCGAATTGCTTCCGATCAGTCCTTAAAAAAAAAAATTAATCGTCTATCGAAAACTATAAAAAAAATAACTACTTAAAAGATAAATTAACTCCTAAAAAAAGTAAAACGGGTCCTAACGTACTTTTTAATCTCTAATTAACGTAATATGGTAAACGCCGCATCTTACCCCTTAAAAAACTCGTTTATTTTAAACTCAGGATTTATAATATACATCTTTAACCTTATCAACAAATTCCTAAACTATAAAACAACGATCCAAGGCAACGAAATATATACAAAAAACAGCTTCGTCCCGATCAAAAAATACGGAAAAGTAAATATACTGCTTCAAAGCCCTAAAGGCCCAAAAACGTTACGTTTATATAACGTAACCCACTACGAGAACTTCGTATATAACCTAATATCTCTCCGGCAGCTCCGAAAAAAAAGGTATTAATAAAATAACCAAGAAATTAACAACTTCATTCGAAACAAATATAATTAAGTGGTTATTACGCTAATAAACAAGTTTAATCAATTCATTATCGAAAATATTAACGTAACAACTACCCATACAACCCTCACATCCTACAGACAAAACGTTAACTTATATACAACGAAACCACCACGAATCGGTAACGGTACCATTTAACACCTGAAACTAGAACACCCTAAGCCCGAAATAATTACCCAGTTGCAATCTTATACAAAAGAAGTACGCTTAAAGGGTTCTACAACAGTCGAATACCAAGCATATAATAAAGCAAAAGTTAAAAGGCAAATATGCCGAGAGCCGAAAAAAAAAGCTTTCCGATTAAAACAACAAATTGCTATCGACTTTACGGATTTCGAAAAAAACCTTAAAAAATATAGATACGTTATATTCACCACCGACAAATACTTAGGCTTTATCTGGGATATTTACCTTAAGAACCGAAAGCAAAATATACTGATTACAGCGTTCGAACACCTTCTAAAAGTTTTAAAAAACCAGGATAAGATCTTTTTACAAATAATTAAATACGACAACAAAATCTTAAAAAACCACCAACTTCGAAATATACTACAATCGCCTCTTTTTAACATCAGACTCGAGCCCTTAACACCGCATACCCAGGCTTAAAACGGGGGTATAAAACGCTTAAAGGGTGTAATTAAAAAGAAAGCGACTGCGATACAAAATAACGTTAAGTTACTTTCGTTCCTAATCGTATATATCTTCAAAGCAGCAATATATCTATATAACCGTACCCCTAAATACGTACTCTTTTAGCAAAGCTTATACAAGGTTTACTACATTTACCTGGCGTACAGTGTTAGCTAGCCACTGCACTAAAAAACTGGATTTATAAGTACGCGTTATTACGCTACTTATCTAACACACCCCCTCAGTTATTATCGACCTAAAGGTAACAGCTAGTTTAATCATAACGCAAGATTATCACTACGCCCAGTATCTTTTTTTTGCTCTCTAAGAATCGAACTTAAATCTTTCGGATAAATATATCAAGTGCAGGGCCGTATTTGCATGCGTGCTAATTAGCTATAACGGTAGAACTCCACTTAGTAAAGCATGTCTGAGACTCTTAATTATCAGCTAGCTACTGCACCAAAAGACTGGATTTATAAGTGCGCGTTATTACGCTACTTATCTAACATACAGAGACGGTGTTATAGTGCTTAATCGGAAACCTTAACAAGCCTACCTGCAAGTATACGGCTGTATGGCCTACGTTATAACAACTACCGCCATAAAGAAAAAACAGAAACTTTAAAAGTTAAATCCCAAAGTATAGATTGGTTTCCTAGTCGGTTACCGATCTACGAATATTTACGAGATCTGGAACCCGTTAATCAATAAGGTTGTTGCTATTCGAAACGTATAGTTTAACGAAAAGGTTATTTTTTTAGGTAATATCAGAGACCTAAAGAATAACTTTTTGTACGTTATAGAAAAAAAGCTATAAAAGCTACTGCGATAAGTAAAAGTATTTAATTAAAGCCTAAATTACCTAAATATACAGATATAAGAAGAAAATAAAAACCTAAGCGGAATAATTTAATTACCGGTTAGATAGGAAAGGTAATTCCAAAGTGGTATAAGCGTACGAGACGTACGAAATAGGGAGGAATAAGCCTGTTCGTATAGGATTAATTACCTTTATACAATTGCTATATTTAAATTATTTCCATCCCTTGAACCATTACTTTTACTAACGTTTGTTTTAATAACTATTACAATTATTACGTTAACAAAAGTAATAAAGGTAACCTTAAACTTTTATTACGTTATTTAACCCAGGGTAACGGTAAAAAACAAAGGTACTTTACGGGTTATAAACGTAAATTCCTTATACGTTCCGTATCGAAAAAATAGTTATCGGTACGATTATAAAGTATGGAAAACCGCGTTTAACGTAAAACGAATAACTTACTTTGTTAATACAATCGATAATCGGCCGGTAAATTATAAAAGTTTAAAAAAATTAATTACCCGAAATACGCGTTATTTTAATTAGAAAAATTTCGATACGAAAATATATAAAATCCTTAAGTTACGAAACCGGATATATAGGCGTAACTTACTATTACCGCCGTAAAACCATAAAAAGCTAAGTATATACCCTTTAAAAAAGATATTTCGTAAAGCCGAAAAGGCTTATTTACAAAGCCATAAAGAAATGCAATCCTGGGAAGTTATTAATTAATCTTTTACTAAAAGAAAACAAGTCCTAAGGTGCATGTAAGTATACGTTTATAAGTTCGACAAGTATAACTAATTACAAAAATACAAAGTACGTCTTATTATACGAGATAATTAACAGCTAAAAAACGCTTATAATAATATATACGCATCCACTCTAATTAAAAGGTCATTTAAAACCTTAATCGCTGTTACGGCTAAATTCGACCTAAAACTGAAATAATATAATACTATTAACGCTTTCGTCAACGCCCAGCTACCTTATAAAGTATATATAAAAACACCCCCAGAATATCCGCAACGTAGTAAGACTCTTCTAATCAGGAAAACTTTATACGGCTTAAGGGAATCGCTATTATTATAGCAGAAAGACTTTACCGGAACGCTTAAAAGACTGGAACTTAGCCCCGTTCCTTATAAACCTTATTGCTTTATTTATCAGAAAGTATTTATCTTCTTCTTTGTAAACGATATTATAACAATATATCGCAAAAAAAATTAAAACCTTATTAATTAATTAATTTAGTAAATTCGGGAACGGTATACCTTTATAAGAGGTAAAGACTTACAGTAGTTCCTCGGTATCGAAGTAATTAAAAACAAATTTAACAAAAAAATCTAGTTATCCTAATCCAACTTTATAAATAAGCTAACTAACTTAATCCTTAAAGAAAATTTAAATAACCTCCCAGAGACGCCTATAACTAACGTTAAACTACTGCCGAATCCTAATTTAACCTATTTAGGCTTTGTTAACAAATACCAGAAAAAAATCGGTTCCATCCTTTATATAACGATTAATACGCAACCCGATATATCCTTTGCCGTATCCCAACTTGCCCGTTTTAACCTGAACCCTAGCGACGCATATTACAAAACCGCTAATCGAATTATACTGTACCTAATCGGAACCAAAACGTTAACGTTACAGTTTAAAAACGAAAATTCGTTAAATACCTGGAACGACGCCTCCTTTACGGATAATACGATCGATCGAAAAAGCTTTTAAACTTACGTTATAAAACTATTTAAAGGAGTAATAAGATGGCGGGCAAACAAGTAAAACATAGTAACTACTTTTACAATTAAAACGGAATTGCTATCCCTTATATAAGCTGCAAAAAAAACCTTATTTAGCTTTTAATTAATTAAAAAGCTAAAAGTTACCCTGGATACTAAACCGCTAAATATATAATACAACAATTAACAGACAATACGGCTTATTAACGCCGACGTTACCCTGTTACAGACGAAACTGCAGCACATAAATATACATAACCACTAGTTATAAGAAGCCGTAGAAAAGGACTTAATCAAAGTGAACTATACGCCTACAAGCAACATGCTAACTGATAAATTAATTAAAACCTTATTACGCAAACCGTTTAAGCACTTTAAAAAATAGCTAGAATTAGTAAATATTACGGAAGCCCTCGAGCGGCAAAGGAACACCTTATAAGTAATTTTAAAAGAGGAACTAGCTGATTAAAAGGAATTAATCGCTAAAAAAGAGGTTAAATAAAAAGCTATAACTTTAAAAAATAATAATATGTAACGATTAACGCTATGAATACTTTAAGGCGTTAAGGGGGTATATCAGCTAGCAGAGGGTGCTAAACGCACCCCATATACAAAAAGACTCCTTCTAATCGGAAGATATATATTCCGTTACTAAGCTACAGAAAAGCTGTACGCGTACGAGAAACACACGCAACTTAGCCTAATACAACAACACAACTAATATCCCCTATATCTAACAACTTACGTATGTTTCTCGTACGCATACAGCTTTTATATAGCCTAGTAACGGAACATATATCTTCCGATCAGAATGATCCTTTCCGTATATAAGGTGCGTTTAACACCCCCTGCTAGCTAACAGGATTGCTATAAGCGAAAACGGCTGGACGACAAATAAACTAGATCTAGAATAGATTAAACATTTCGATAAGTATATTAAAACGCGTATTAAAAGCTCGAAACGTTTTCTTATCCTTAACGGTCGCGTAAGTTATTATTCGATCCAATTCGAAGATTACTATAAAATTAATAATATTATTATATTTTATATACCTGCTTATTTTTTTCATCGGCTTTAACCTTTCGACGTATCTTGTTTTTCCGTATTAAAACACGTTTATTCGCTATATATCGAAGGTTTTATACAACGTTACGTTATTTATATTACTAAGGAAAATTTTATCGCCGGTTTTTATAACGCATTTAAAGTTGCTATAACGACCGATAATATCAAATCCGGATTCTCAAAAACGGGATTTGTTTTATTCGATTTTAATTGCGTTTTTTCCGAACTAAAAGTTTTAATTATACTTATACTAACCGTCTCTTTACTTACTTCTATTAACTTCGTTATTTCCCCCTTTACGAAAATTCCTAAAAATATTACTAAAACGACTCGACAAAAACGTTATTTATAAAGAAAGATTAATAATTACTAAGGTAGCTTGCTAATAAAAATAGTTAAATCGGTTAATTTTTTAATAAGAAATAACTTACTGCTTTTATATAAAATTACTCTCTTGAAAAAAGAAAACGGCTACCTTCACGAAACGAACAACGTTCTTAGTAAACGCCGGAGAACTAAAATATATACGTCTCCAAAAAAAGAGAACGTTTATTATAAGGGAGGTAAAGGCTCTTATAACTAAGAAAAAGGGTAATAGTAAGCAATTATAGATAATAAAAATTAAAGATAATCGTCGTAAAAAGGTTTAAACGAAAAAATAGAAATATAGCGTTTACGATAAGCCCGGACATAATACGCGTGCTTGTAAGAAAGTTATAAAGACGTCTAGCGATAAGAAATCTAATTAATTTAAATTGACTTATTACGTTATAGTTATTTTATTTAATTTCGTTGTCACAAAATGTTAAAAAACTAACGATTCGCTTATGTAAGCAACTCGCTTATATAGTACGTTATACGCTTTTCTTAATACTCTTTTAAAAACTAAATCTTATCTATTTTCTAATTCTTAGGAAGGCTATTATAATATTATTATATTTTCTAATATCTATTTAATTTAAATCTTTTAATAATAATAATACGTTTTTATTATAAATATCCCTCTAGTATTTGATCGAAAATTATTTATTACACTTTAACCTTAAAATCCTTTAAATTAAATTGTCTGCTAATACGTTTACTCTTCTAGTCTTAAATGCTTTACAGTATATAATAACGTAATCATATTCCAAAAAGTACCTTGTATAATGGAATTATCGTCTAACTAATTCTCTAGTAATCGTAAAATAAAAGATATTCTTATAATATCACGGCGCTGATCGTCTCTTAGGGCTGAGTAAAGTATTCTGTTATTATATAAAGAAAGAAAAGAAGAATCTATCTAGGAGGTACCAAGTACCTTTATATATATAGCGTATTAGTAGCGGTTTAGTAGCTTAGATAAACCGTACAATGTATGCCGTGACATATAATCTATATATACCTTTACCTAGTATTAATTTCCTTTAAAGTAATATTAAAACCTTGTAAAAGTTTTACCGATAACTAGAAATTTCTTATCGTAAATAAAGTAATTAAATTCTACTTCTTATAATTTATAAAGTAAATAGCGATAAGATATAAGTTTTCTTAGTTGTCTTTTTAACTAACTACTACTTTTAAAATAAAATCTAAAACGTCGGTTTTTAATTCTACTAGTCTCTCTAAGTCGTATATTATTAAAATTAGTTTATTAGTAAAAGTTTTCTTGAACTATTAAGAGGCTTTTATTATAATAAGGGCCTTAAAAACAGTTTATCTTTTTTTAATAAATTCTATTATTAATATTACTATTTTATTAAAATATTATATAAATTCTTTATATTAATTAGCAAATTAAAGAAATACCTATACATTCATAACGTTACTAAGGATTTTCTAGTCGTTAATTGTAGTAAATTTCTAAAGGTCTATTTGATATATATTAAGATAATAGCGTATTTTAAATGCTTTACCTTTTAAATATAAAACATATACTTTTTTACGTTAACTAAAAAATTAGCATTTTATAATACTTAAACGTCTTTATAAATATGCCCTATATACTCCTCGTTTATTTTTTTAAAAAAAAATATCGAAGTACTCTTGAAATGTATAATTAACTATGTATTAAAAGGTTACCGGCGCGTTCGTAAGTTTAAAAGACATAACGAAATACTTGGAGATTCCGTATTTAATTTTAAAAGCTATTTTTTTCTTCGTTTTCTAACTTAATTCGAATTTATTATAACTCTTTTATAAATTAAAGACTATAAACTACTTAGTTTTAAATAAGGTCGTTAAGTTCAAGTCGTATCATCCAGGCTGAGCTAAAGATACGAAGTAATTACACTAATAATTAACACGATAGATACTTTACCCAGTATTTTCGAATACGGCAATTATCAATGGTTTTTACGGTAACGATAAATTGTACCTCGGTCGCGAAGAGCCTTATCCCGAAGCCGATTACGCAATGCCGACAAGCTTCGACCCTGATAAACCTTATACCCTTTACGGTTTAACAGGGGGAATCTTAATAACTTAGGAGATGTTAAGCTTTTCGCGGTAAACCTTAAGTCCGTATAAGATAACTGCTTCGCGACCCTTCGCCAGTCTTACAACAGCTACCTTCTTTAACCTCGATTAATCTCAGGGCTTCTTAAACCCCTAAAGATAACCAAAATATACCGGCTAAGTCCGAATATAAAGTCCCAGTACTCCGTACCTCCGGAATCTCGACGGAGACGGTTTCGATCAAGTTATTCGACTTAAATAAAACAATCGGCCGAGCAAAACATATCGATTCCTCTGTCGATATTAACAACCTTTCTAAGAAAGATCGGGTTTTGCTTTTAATTTTCGGATACGATTTAATTTAAAACGGCGGAAATAATTAATCTTTATGCAAATTTATGCTAAGAAATATCCGGCTTATGGAAGAATTGCTAGCAAAATTAGAAGATGGCGATAACGGGCTTAAGAACGTCGAAGTTTAACTCTTAAATCGATACAAGCTGGAGGACTACGAGCGATGGTTTATCCGGCTGCTCCGGATTACGAAGACCATCTAGAATTCCGTTAAGAATGGTCGTCGATAAAGGCTTATATAACTAAGCAGTCTAAAGTCACCTTAGAGTAAGACGCTTATAAAAAGGTTAGGGTTTAATAAAGCTTAGTAACCGATAACACAATCTATCCATTTATTCAATTTAGTTTCACGGTCACGTCTCCTCTAAGGAGACTACTTAGTTTTATATAAACAGTCTTTAATTTTAATAATTAAAAATAATAAAGTTGTATCTTTAACGATAAGATTATTAAGTTATCGATAATCGATAATAAATCTTAATATTTCGTTTTTTTCTTAATACGAAAAATATTAAGTAACTAGCTAATAACTTAAACCATCGTATATATCCCATTCTTAATTTATATACTAAATAATCGCGAAATATATAGAACTCTATTTCGTTTAAGTTATAAATAAGATGAAACGTAATAATCTTACTATCTTTAAAAATTATTTCGTAATCCTACTTGCTATATTTTAGTAATTTTATATTAAATTATTTTCGAAAGGTTTAATTGTTCTTATAATATTATAACAATCGTTTAACTATTTATTCTATTAGTTTTTGCGATTATATTTTTAAATCGTAGTTTATCTAACTAAAGCGTAATTTAAAATTTATTATAACGCGTTATATCTTTATATTATACCCTTTAGTTAAATATATCGTGTTTTTTTAGGTAATAAAATTTCCGTTATATTCTTATACCTATACTCGTCGTTCTTATTAATCGCACATTAAAACTTTACGTTTTTTAATCTCTGTTCTTTATTAGAAAATAAATAGAAACTTACTTAATTTAGTTCATAATCGATTAAGAAGTTATACTAACATTATAATAAGTCTTTAAAAATTATAATATATCTCCTTAATAAAATAATATTAAAATTAATAATCTATTCTCTTATTCTAATAAAAGTTTTAATATAATTAATTTCGCGTTTAACCTATCTATAATCGTAAGCAAATTTCTAACTTTTGGCATTCTCGACCTTATAAAATAAACTTTTTTCCTTCCATTAAATTGGGACAGGGCTTATTAAAGCCGTATATATATGTAAGAACTCTTTAATTACAAGCTTGGGAAGAAGGATGTCGGGCGTTCCTTAGTTCTATAGAAAACTATATATAAAGGTTAGTAGGTCGGTATTATATAGACCATCGCCGACTTACTTGATAATGTAGCTAGAAATAGCTAAAAGAAGCTAGAATAGCTACAGCTGATAACAGCTGATGGGTGTAACATTTGTATAACAGCTGTAAAATTCCAACCCTAGTTTACTATAATAATCTTAACTAATTTATTACTTTTTATTAGCAGTTACAGTAATCAAATGCAGGATTCTAGCGAATAGCGCATAGTTGTTCTAAAATAAACTGAAGAAGTCTAAAAGCAATCGCCTTTATATACACGTTTGACTATATAAAGGATAGTTTTTGGACAAAGGCTGTCCTAGGCAGCAGCTGCGACCTAGATGCACCAGCCGCGGGCACCTAAAAGTACCAATTACCGACACTTTTAATCTAATATAATTTGTAGTTATTACTTCGTAATTTATTATTACGATATACTTATACTTTTTAATTCGTACTATATAATAATAATATCATTATTCATAACTTTTATTATAACGTTTAAAGTTCTTTTAAGATATTATAATCTAACCTCTCTTCTCCCGCTTTCTTAGAGCTCTATATTAAGAAACGTTTTTCTTTTAAAATTTAAAATATCTTTTATAATTTCTTCGCGCGTTTTACGTTTTACTCCTATTATTTTTGTAACTATTATTATATTTGTTTTGTTTACTTTTAAAATTACTTTAATTAATATTAATACTATTCTCTTATATTGTAAACGGTTTCTTATAAAACGTCATCTTTTTAAGTTCTATTAGTTCTTTTTTTAAAACTTTTAATTTCTTTCTTAATTACTTTCTAATCGTCTAGGTCTATAATAAAAACTGGTTAAAATTACAAATCGATAATAGCCCTATAGTAATATTTTTCCAGCGTCTTTTAAATTAATTCCTCTTCTATTTAATAATCGCATTATCTAAAGTAATAAAAGGGATCTTATTATTAACATGCCTTTTCTAATATCTACCTTTACGAGACCCCTTATTTATCCATCTCGTTTTTTTCTTTAAAAGTACCTAAATATTATTATTACTACTAATCTTATTTAGTAATTTCCTTTTATTCTTTAACGTTAAACCTTTTCTAGCACATCTAGGTTATACGCTAATAAATCGATTCTTTCTACTTCTAGTATACCAAGTACTAAATCCTCTTATAAAATATGATATATTTCCTATTATATAGGTCTAGCTTCTCTAAGCAGACTTTTCTCCTCTAACCTTAATATTCTATTAACTAGTTTTATAAAATTTGTTAGTTCTATTAGCAGCGCTTCTTTCTTCATTAGAACCGGGTAAGGAATTCGTTATCGATAAGTCTCTTTTATCTCTTATAATTTTATAATAATTGCGTTACTATGTATTATAATAAAGGTTTTCGTTATTAGTTTATAACCGCTTAAGATAATGTCTTAACTTTTTTAAATCCTATCGAATCTCCTCTGACGGCTGGTAACTGTCTCGGGCTCGAATTATATTAATTACTTTTTTATTATTATCTTTATCGCTTTTATATTCTCTTTTAAAAACCGGCCTCCAGTTACTTTATCGGGGCCTTTTAAGTTTTTTATACTAAAATACCTTATATCCTAATCTTTTATAATTATACTATTTAATCAGGGTCTAATTCTTTTATTAAGAGCTATCCTATTTCGGGTATATTTTTATTTTCCTAAGCACCTTAACAGCTGTCAGCTTCCTAGTAACCTGTAGGTGACCTACTTATACCCCCTAAATTCCTACACCCACTTGATATTCCTGATTTTATTTATAATTTATAACCTTTTTAATTAATATTAACATTATAACATTATATTTAGTTATTACATTTTAATATTATATGAAATAAAACGTATTATAATAATATAAAAAAATATTAAATTTTTTTTTATTTTTTAATTTTTTTAAATTTTCAACTTTTTTTTAAAAATATCCTTAATATTATAATAATCGTAAAAATTAAGGTTAAAAATTCCGTTTTAAATTTCGTTAATATATTACCGCTTTATAACGCATATTACTTATTAATCTTTTATATCCCGTTAACGTTATAATATAACGCGGACCGTATTATATATAAATTATAAAATTATTAATTTTTCGTACTATAATTATAATTATTATAATCCTTTACGTTTTACTTAGAAAAACTTTTTTTAAATTATTTATAAAAACGTTTTTTAAATTACTTGTAATAATTTTTTAGGTTATCATTATTAGATCTTTCCGTTATTACGTAATTACTTTTAATAAAATTTATCTTTATACGAATTAATAATAATATATTCCTATTGAAAGGGATAATAACGTATAAAAAAATAAAGCTATCGTTTGCTATAATAACGTATTAAGGTATAAAGGAAAATAACGATATTATTTTAAAATTATTTATAAAAGTATTAAATATTAAGTTTTTTAATTAATAATAAAAGTTTTTAATTAACGAAATTCCGGTTTATTAAATACTTAATATTAATATTATTTACATTTAACTTATAAATATAACGTTATTTTTCCGTTAATTCGAAATTTTTAAAAATTTTAAAAATGTACGAAAAACCGTATTATATTTTAAATAAATATTTTTCCGAAAAATAAAGTTTTAGCGGTTTAAAAATTTAGGTAAATAAAGGTATATACGTTTTGGTTTTATAATATTTTATTATTATTAGATTAATTACTTTATAAAAATAAATTAACGTAAAGTTTTAAAATTATATATACCTGAAAACATTTATATATATATATATATATATATATTTTATTAAAAATATTACGCTAGTTAATTATTATTTTATTAATTCTATATTTTAAATTTTCGGTTATTTTAAATAAATTATTACGGTTATTAACAAAATCCTTTTTAATATATTTATAATTAGATTTAATTAACAATATAATTCGAATATTATAATTACGGTATTACGATATATAATAATCAATTTATTTATAATAATATCGAAAATATATATTTACGAAATAATTTATAATACATTTTTAATTATTATTAAATTTATTAATTAATATCCGTTAAATGTTTTCGAATTTTTTTCGTTAATTAAAAATATACCATATATAATTAATATTAAATTTTTTGTTTTAAAATATAAAGGATATTTACCAAAAAGTAGTTAAAGATTAAATTTCGTTATTTTAACTCAAGTTATTAAACTGCCGTAATTATTATATTTTAACGTTAGTAAGGTAATTATAAATTAAGTTATCGTTATTTAAATTATCTTTTTCTTTATTATTTTAATTTTAATTTTTTTATTTAGTTATAATTAACTTAGTAAATAACGTATTCGTTAATATAAAAATTATAAATTTATTATTAAATGAAGGGAAATTAATTAATAACCGTTTTTTAAACTTTTTTTTCGAAATCCGATAATAATATTTTAAATTTCAGAATATTCAATTTTTGTAATAAATATATATAATCTTTTATAAATTAATTATATTAAAACCAGGTTTAATTAAAGATAACGCCGAATTATACATTAAATCCGTTATATAAAAAAAGGTATATAATATTTATTTATTTTATATGTATTCTTAAAATTTACGATTTCCGGATACCGTTTTTATATATTAACATATCATGGATATGTTTATATTATACTGGTAATATGCGTAAAATTTTCGTTTTCGTATTTAACACGATAAAAACAATTATTATTTTAAATCTATTTAACGAAAATTTACGGATTGGTATATCCGTTAAGTTTTTCGTAACGGTATTTTTAAATATAATTATTTCTATTTTTATATGTAATTTTTTAATGCGGATAAATTATTCTATTAATAATATACATATTCCGTAATTATATATTATTTACTATTATATTTTTAATTATTAATTTTTTCGCTTTTAATAAAACCGTTAATTTAAAAATATTTTATAATTTTTTCCGAAAGTTGATAATTCTATTTTAATTTCGAATAATTATAAACTTACAATATTTATTTATAACTTATTTTTCGGTTAACTTTAAAAATAACGGTAAAAAAATACTTAATTTTACAAATAATAATATATTATATACCGTAACTTTTTCGAGATTTTTTTAATTACGATTATAATATACGTAATATTATATATATAGACCGGAAATATTACGGTTAATTTCGTTACGGGTTACGAATTAATAATTATAAAAAAAATAAAACGATTTAAAGTTATTATTAATTTTTTAATAATATCGTAAAGCTTATTATTATCAATACCGCGTTTAAGTAATAAAGGAAAATATATTATATTATAATATTTAATAAAAACGTATCTTTTAAAAAAACAGCTTATAAATATAATAGAAAAATATTTTTATTTTTATTATTATTATTATACGTTAAATTATAGATAAATATAAAAAGTAATAAAATATGTTATTAATAATAATTAATTAAAAATCGTACCTAAAACATTAGCGTTTAATATATAGGTTTTAAAGTGGGTCTTATACAGGTTACTAGGAAGCTGGCAGCTGTTAACCTATTTAGAAAAATAAAAATATAGCCGAAATAGGATAGCTTTTTATTAAACAGCTCCGATCTTTATAAAACCTAGTTAGGTTCCGAAAGAAGTAAGAGGTGTATTACGTTTTTTCGTTTAATTTACCTTATTAAATCTAGATCGTAAAGCGTACTGCCCCCCCTTATTTTTGTCGTCGTTTAAACTATCGGTTATTAATTTTTATAACCTTAGCAATGTACTTGTCTAAGGTGGTAAGTCGTTTAAACTTGATAATTTTATTCTTAACGTTCTCCTTTAATCCCTTATAGAATATATCGATCAGGGTATCGTCCCCGTTATCTACCTACCCCGCCTTAGCTATTAAGTTCTAAATTTTCACTGCGTACTTAGATGCTAGTTCTTTTTAGCGTAGTTGTAAAATTTGCTGTGCGGCAGTATACTCCTTATCAGGGTTGTTAAAAATAACTTTTAATTCTTCTTTAAAATTAACGTAGCTAGATAAGATTTCCTTAGTAAGTCTCTTTATATTATGCTCTACATTCTCTAGATTATCTCTTATAGTTAGTTCGAACAAGTTAAGAGCATCCCTCGTTAGAAATGCCGTAACGGCAAGAATCTAGTCCGCAGTCTTATTAAAGTTCTGGAACCGGAGATATACTCGTACTTGTATAAGGAAACTTTAGACACTGCCTTTCCCATTATAGGGCTGGGGTTTCTTAATCTTGGTTTTTAAGGCGCTAGTTTAAACTGTAGGGGTTACCTCGGCCTGGTCTATAAGTTATTGGACCTTAACTATCAGTTAGTTAGGTGTGCTATAATATAGCAAATAAGGAAAAGCCACCTTCTGATCGTATCAGACCCTAAGTACCGAAAAATGTAAGGCTCCACACTATAGCGAGACACTATACCAGGTCTTAAATCTCATAGATCGGAAGATATATGTTCCGTTGCTAGGTTATATAAAAGCTGTACGCGTACGAGAAGCATACGCAATTAGCCTAATAGAATAACATAACTAATATACCCTATATCTAATATTAACCTCTAGTTTCTTAATTTTAGTTTAAAGCTACTAGACAATAATATTCTCGGTATTAAATAATATTCTAACGATTTAAGTAGTACTTAAAGTTTAATAATACTTTTAAATAAAAGCTTATAACGTATAACGGCTAAGCTAATTAACTATTAAACTAAATTATACGGTTTATATTAACAATCGTATCGTAAGATTTTAAATAATAAAATAACTTAACTACGTTTAATAATACTAAAAGTATTCTAAGTAACTGAGCTATACTACAAGCTAGTATTAGTTAAATATAGGTTAACGAATATATATATTCTTTTAGATTTATTAGCTTGTTATTAGTAAGTCGATAAGCTGGTTAATTAATTTTTTTCCCTATGATTTAATAATTTAATTTACTAGATTACCTTTCGTAAGCCAGTAATTTAATTGCATATCCTAACTTATCTTAATCGTATTTTAAGTTCAGCTTGGTTGAGTTGTAACAGCTATATACTTCGATGAATTTATTTTTATTATAACTACTTTACTATACCCTACTTGCACTTCGTACCATTTACGGGACTAGTACTGCTTCGCAGTCCCCTGGTATTCCTTACCTAACGTTATAGTCCCGGTGTCTTTCTAGGAGTTCTTACGAGTTTTTACGACTACGTAATAAAAAGGATTTCAGGGATATATTAATGTTATTATTAAGCTTACTTTTTTCTTAACCGCTAAATGATAAGTAGTTTTTTAAGTTATCGTATCGTTTTATTATCTTAAAGTTATATAAGGCCGAAAAAGCTAAGTAACTCTAATTTCAAAATATTATAAGTGTTATAAACGAATAAAATTACTTTTCAAGTATTTTTAAAACCGGAAATTAATAAAAACGAAACGCTTTTAAAGACGTTTTTAAAACGTCCGGATTTATGCTTAAAAGTTTTTTTAAAAAAAGATTAATATAGGGATTAATACTTATAATAGCTAAGCTAGTTAACTAAGTCGGACCTCCCGCCCCCCTTTCCTATTCACGCTCTACCCCCTTAACGCGCTACTCTATAACCGTATTACGCGTTAATCTACTTACTAATCCTTTCTTTATAAAAGCCTTTTTAATAAGGCTTTGAAAAATTAAAAGAAAATTATATTCTTATTTATTAAAATCTGCGTGTTGGGGATTGCGTGGGAGTTGAGATGGTTGACGTAGAAATGGTAAGAAATATCAATGGATGACTTGGATTCCGTTACGTATTACGAGTAGCCATATACTGGATACGTATAACTGTGTAATGGTGTAAGTCTGATTGATCGTGTACTGTTAGAACTATGGGAGAGCTATTGTCCTATATATCCGAGGACTAGGTCATGTGAGCCTGAACTATGAAATCCCTAACACTGCGCTTTCGAACGATATGTAGCTCTTAGCTTAATTCCGTACGGCGCAGGTAATTAACGAAATAACGTATAAGAAATCTCTGCGTTTAGCCTCCAAGGGCTACCAGGTTAACAGGTAATATATCATACGCCGTATTAATAATATACCTACGCGAGAAAGGGTTGATAAGATTTAGCAAAAGCTATTACGAATCTAGAAGAAAAGTTTAACCTTTTAGGTTATTATATAAGGCTAATTAAGCTATACGCCGCCGCATTCCCGATTTCGCCTTTACGCTTAACGACTTCTAATTAATAACGGCAGCCCTTAACATTTAGGAAAAGGATAGGTAGCTCGTTTTTTACAGCGTTATCCTGATATTAAAACTCCTAAGGGTAAAACTATTAATTATAAGCGCTTTAATAGAGCTTCGCTAACTTCCACTAACGTATTGTTCGACCGTTTCGAGCTACCCGCTATTAAGGCTATTAAGTAGCGTAACAGATATAACGCCGACGAGATCGGGATAATAAAGAGTATGAGAAAGAACGCTGTAGTTCTCGATAAAGCTTTTAGGAAGTTCGTGCTTTTAAAGAACGTTTTTAAACGGCAGTAGATTACTATAATCGCTTATATTAGCGCTAACGGGCGAGCTTTCCTACTATTTATAATCTTCAGCGGAGGCGACGTATAACAACCGTAGTTTCCTAACTCCGATAATAAAGTATACGAAAACTGGTACTTTACTACCTTTAATAACGGCTGGACTAGCACCGAAATTGTTTTAAAGTAGCTACGTAAGGTCTTCATCCTTTATACTAAGCCGGCGGACTCTAAAGAATAGAGACTGTTAGTGATCGACGGCTATAAAAGCCATACTTCCGAAGACTTTATATAAATATTGAAATAGTGCAGGGTTTAAGAACTTAGCTTCTAGCTTAGTTAATCAGTTCTACTTAACTCTAAGGGTATTTCTAGAAGCCCTTTTTCCTCGGGCGCAACCCCGTTATTATTCATCACCGTCGACTAACTTCTTCTACGGTCTCAACACCGATTAATATAGATTCGCGTTATTTTCCATATTGCTCTAACTATGCTATCGTCCGTAACCTTCTTTTCGGATATCTACTAATCAGGACTAAGTCTCCCCGACGTAATTTAATATGCCTTTAAAATAAGATCTATATTATCTTTTTACCTGTCTACTCTTCTCACGTCTTCTAACCTCTTAATATAGGTGCCTTTTCTACCTTAAAGCGGAAGTTCCGTTACTAGTTCCGAAAACGCTACTTTAAACGGGCTTCCGAAGCTATAAATAAAACGGACTTCCTTTAAACGTTTTCGTACGCTTAGCAGAAAGTTATAATAATCTCAAAATACATTATAAAAAGCTAGAAAGTTACATGTCTGGGCTTTATTAACAGGGCGAAGGCGTTAAATAATAAGTACGTTAAGGCCGGAACTTAAATAACGGAAGCACCCAAGTCTAGATCGAATTCTACTCTCGTACGCCTTAATTTCTATAAGTAGATAACTAGTTTATATATCAAATCGTTTATATCATTTAGGGATATAAAGGTTATCGAGAAAGCCCTAGTAAGAATCGATCCAGTCTTCGAAAGGCCTACCGCGTAGCCTTTATTTCGCAAGACCGATAAGGCCCTTACTAAAAAGAACAATAAATTAAACGCTATCGTAATATAGAACAATTAGTTAACTACTACTATCGTTAAACCGAAGCTTAAAAAGCGTAAGCAAGTACAGCCCGAGTTAAATAAAGACTTCGTAAAAATAATATCGGTTAGAAAAGTAAAGGTAAAGTTACGGACCGCTCCGAAACGACGCTATACTACAGCTCGACAAAATCAACAGTAGGATAAGTCTTCGAAAAGCGAAAATAATAGCGAAAATAATGCGGATTGTACTATTATACGCTTTATTTAATATAGAGTGAATTAAATAAGTAATTATTAAGATATTTATATTTACATAGAAGAGTTATATTATTAATAGCTTTAAAATTAGGTGGCGCGTTAAAGGGGTAACGCGTAAGAGGGGGGTTCGACTTAACGCTTAAACTTAATTTTACGATTTATATTAGTATTACGAGCTAGCCAGTCTTTAGAAACAGTCGGGCCTATAATATAAAGTTACGTAATTTAAATCTCTCTTAGTATTAAAATCTAGGTAAATCTATATAAATCGAATCTATAATAAAGAGAATATACGTTTAGAATTTCTATAATTTAAATAATATTAATTTATAATATAACTTAGTTATCTAAAGTGTTTTTAATATTGCTAGACGTAATTATATTACTTTTTTACTTAAAACTTTATACTACAACTATTAATATATACTTATAACTTAGTTTAATAATTAATAAACTAGCTTTATTATTATACGTTATACACTTATATTTAATTATATTATTAAACTTTAAGTAATAATTTTTAATATTATATTTACTAGCAAATATTCTAAAAAGCAATCTTTTTACGGAATTCTTAAGAAAACTATAAGCTCCGAAGATAAAAACTAACAACCTTACCTTAACGAAAATAAGGTTTTAAAAAGATTAAACGCTGTTATTAACCGCGTTATCTAACTTCAAGAGGAAAAAAAATAACCTTACTACTTTATTTTACCCTGTTATAAACGTTTTAAAAAACGGGGCCTAAATAGAGCCTAGGAAAGAGCGAAAAAGTATTTTCGCAGAATAAGCTATTATAAGCTATTCTAGATAATTCAACTAACAACTACTAAGGAACCAGAAAATGTATTAAAACCTTCTAAGTTAAACTCTTTAAATAAAATATTTAGTAAGCTATAATTGTTCTTAACTTAATACCGAACGTATTTCGAACATTTCCCTATTCGACTTACTACCTTTACGGCCAAAGTAAAACTGGTAATAGGATTACTTACCGGTAATACGGCTACCTAGTTCGACCCTGCCCTTAAAAAATATATTATTTTCGTACTAGAACAGTAAAACCTAAAAGTTACAGTAGTATATAACGATTACGAAAAGTTCGAGGATACCTTAAGAAAAACTTTCGAAATAATAAACGAAAAAACAAAGGTCGAAATCTAAATCGAGAAATTACGCTAAAAGAAAATCACCTCGAATTAGGACAGCACATTTATTTAACTGTTATCTAAGCTGAATTAGGGCCAGAAAGCCCGTGTAGCTAAATTTTCAACGGCCTAAAAAAAGGTCCAGGAAAAATTATTCAACAAGAACCGACCTAAGCATTTAACCGACTATATCGCAATAGCGGTCAAGATCGACAACTGATAATATACTTAGAAAACCCGAAACTCTAAGGCACGGCGAAATAATAAGCCTAAGTATATAGCCAGTACTAATGCTTTACGACGAACTAATACGTCCCATAGTATCGAACTAGACCTCATAAAGATTAAAATCGTTTAGCGAAAAGATCAAGGCCCGATTAAGTGCTTTAATTATAAGAGATAAAGATATAAGACATTTTAATATAAAAAGCTAGAAAAAAAAGAAAAAAAAACTCCGATAAAGTAACTAAACGCCGGTTTTCGAAGAAGAGCATAAGAATAACAAAGAAAACAATAAAAAAACAATTAACATAATTCGAGCTCGAGATAACTACTACCTCTTAGCAGAGGTGTAGTAAGAATTTAAAAAAAAAAAGGCCAAAGTATTATTTTAAGCTGTACTTAACAAAAAACGATAACTCATATTACAGTATATAATAACGTAATAGCTTAAAAATTACAAAAAATAGAAAACGTTAACGGATAACAAACTGCTTATCCGAGCCCCGTCGGAAAAAATAATAATAGAAGCGAAACTAATAAATACTACAGAACTAGTTAAGAAAGCACTAAGACTAGATAAAAAGCCTTGGAAAGCCAAACCGATATAGTATCATACATGCCATATTTTATAAAGGGAATTAATACCTGATATTAAAAGTGAAAAGAGTTAATTTACTAGCGTATAACTCGAATATAATAGAAAAGGTTTAACTTTAAAAAATAAAAAGGGAGTAATAAGTAAGATTAGCGATAATACCGATACTTTACGTAACCTTTACGAAAAAAGATAAAATTAACAGATAAGTAGTTCTATAAAGTAGGCTATTAAAGGAGTTATACTAGTAAAAAAAACCTTATTTACTATTTCGAATAGTATAATGATTAAATAGAAAAAGGACTAATCTAAAGAATTATAATAAAATACTACTAACGGGCTATTACCGATTTATGCTTTTAGCTGACATTTATTATAAACTCGGAAAATAAGAAAGTAATGAAAAAAAAATTCGAAAAAGAGACTAATAAAATTTAAAAAACGAGGGTCAGTAAGAAGCCGCCTTTAAAAAGAAATAATTATATCTATAATAATTTAAGTAATATTAAAAATAAATAAAGTAAATCTGATAATAACTAGAAAACTTATAATATTAAAAAGCGAATAACGTAAAAAATTATAAAAGCTGCTTTAAATATTAAAAACGAGACGTTTTTTAAAATAAAGCTATAAGATAGCGGGAGAAAAAAGATTAAATTATAACACCTTAAAAAGACTTTAAACGCTATAATAAAAACTATAAATAACGACGTTATTACTATATAAATACGAATTAGTAAAAGCTAGTATATTATAATAGTAAATTACAGAGCTATAAAAACGAATTATACTAATCCGAAACTAATAAACCAGTTAAAACTTATAATGGCTAGGCTAATTAACCAACTATTAAACCAAGTCGTACGGTTTATATTAGCAGTTGTATTGCGGGATCTGAGCAACAAAGGTAACTTAGTTACGTTTGGTAATACTAAGGGTGTTTTGAGTAACTAAGTTGTATTGCAAGCTAATGTTATTTAAGCTATGGAAATAAATGTCTTATATATTATCTTCTCTGTTGCTAGTGCGGTATGACTTTAAAAGCTTTATAATAGATTCTATCGAGCCTGGCTTTAAGGGCTCTATAATAGATCCTGTCGAGTTATTACGTGATTGCCCTGCCTGACCCTTAGATCCCTGTTATAACCGTCTCTGGGCCCGTGGCTAACCATGTCGTAATACGATCTCTTCCTTCCCTAATCTTTACTTCGAAGATTTTCCTCTTAGTAAGTTACTATTATCATGTCGGAACGTGTTAAAAAAAGACAAACTAATCGTAAAACTTAAGAGCGTAATTTTTTGCTTAAATTAATTACCTTTCGTTCTATAAACATGCCCGTATATTCTTACTGCGCTCGTCGAGGTTTTTTTTCCTGCCGTACTTCGACATTAAACTCCTTTTAATACGAGGAATACGTATCGCGGAATTAAGGTCTTTGCGACATGAATGGGCTTTTAACCTTTTAACTTAAGCGACTCGTTTCCAATTACCTCCGAGCCGAAACGGAACTTGAGAAGGCTGAGGAAGAGGCGGAACAGGCGCAGGCGAAGGTTCGCCGGTTGCGTAAACAAAAGAAATTATGGGCTGATCGTGTGGCGCGAATGTTGTTTCGGGGGCTCCAGTCGTTAGAGGAACTGGATGAGTTGGAGCGTTGTGAGGAGCAAGAGCGAGCGTAGCGGGAGCGTACGACGACAGCTGTTGTATAACCTGTTGCTTCCCTAGACTGGTCTGGGATTGTTGCTATTAGTTGGCCAGATATTGGTGACCTCGACTGGGAGGCGGTCGTTTCTGGTGTTGTTAGTAAAAGTTCTTTAATAGGCGCTGGGCGCCAGTAAGGTTTTTAGTTGGTTTCCAGGTGTTTTCGGAGTCTAGGTAGTTTTTCCACTTAACCAGGTACTGGGTAAGTCCTTTTTCTTTCCGCATATCGAGTATTCTTTCTATTTTATATGTTAGTGTATCCCTTTCCTTTATTTCCACGTCGTTTTACGCCGTGTATACCCTGATAGTATCTGCTACTGATTCGAGTAAGGAAATATGAAAGACTGGATAGAGTTTAACCTTGGATGGTAACTTTAGTTGGTAGTTGTTTTCTGAGATTTTCTTGATGATTTTGTATGGTCTAATATATTTCAAATCGAGTTTTTGGTAGCTAGATAGACCATTTCCCCCTCCGAGAAGGTTGGTCCTTGTAACCTTTTCTGGTTGTAGTATTTGTTCATTTGTTTACGTACGAATTAAAGCTCCGTCTTTATTTTATGGTGTAGTTGTTTGAGTTATTTAGAAGTGAGGATTGTTTTGACGTTAACTGGTCCTTTTTTTCGTGTTTCTCTGTATATTTCCGGGGTGAAACCAAAGTTGGCAGTTGCTGGAGTTGTTTTGATGCTGTTATGGTAGCTGGTATTGTAGGCTAGCTGTGCGATAGGTAACTTTTTAACCCAGTTGTTTTGCTTGTAGTTGATGTAGTATCGTAGATACGTTTCTAGTATTTAGTTAGTTTTTTCCGTTTGTCTATTTATTTGTGGCCTGAAAGTATTTAATAATTTGTAGTTTAAACCGAACTGTGCTATTAGGCTTTGCCAGATCTTTGAAGTGAAGGTTGTGCCTTTGTCTGAATGATTTCTGTTGGTAATCCGTGTATGTTGTATATGTGTCGAAAGAAAATGTATGCTATCTGTTCGGCGTTTGTGTCCTTATTGTAAGGTAGAAAATAGGAGAATTTTATGAATCGGTTAACGATTACAAAGATGCTGTTGTAATGTATGCCCGTAGCTAGGTTTTTTAATAATGGAAGTTTCGTGATGAAGTTAAACGTGATTGAATCCTATGGTTGCTTAGCGACTGGTAATGCTTGTAGTTTTCCGTATGGCTTATATCGTCTGGCTTTTACCTTGGCGCAGATGTTGCATTGTTATATGATTTTTTGTACGGTTGATTTTATTTTAGGAAAATAGTATGTTCGCCGTAGGCGTTTTAAGGTCTTGTGGATTCCTGGATATCCGTGTAGTTGGTGTTCGTGTATTTCTCGTATTAGGTTTTCTTGATGTTCTTTTGGTACGTGGATTTTATTTGTTCTTTGGTTTTCTAGTAAATTGTTATGGTATTGTTAAATTTCTTGATGCATATTTGATGTAAACATTTTAATAGTATTGATATGTCGTTGTTGTAAGTGTCCTTTTGGCGTCCAGTCGAAGATAGTTTGTTACATTTTTACTTTTAGGTTTTCCAGGTTTGGTCGTCTGCTAAGGGCATCCGCTCTGCCGTTTTCTGATCCTTTACGGTGGATGATGACGTAGTCGAACTTTAAAAGGTACTCCGCATAGTGTAGTTGTCGTCCGACTAGCTTTCTGGTAGTTACGAAGTGAAAGATGTTTTTGTAATTTATATATACCTTCACCTGGTACTAGTTCCCCTTAAGATAATATCTAAACTCCTTAAAAACCTTAACGATTGCCAGGAATTCTTTGTCGTAAATGGGGTAGTTAAGTTCAGTACCGGATAGCTTATAAAAGTAAAAGGTAACAGGGTATAACCTCCCTTCATTATCTCGTTAGCAAACTACTGCTTTTAAAGCAAAGTTTAAAACGTCGGTTTCGAGTTTTATTGGTTTATTTAGGTCGTACATCATTAAGATAAATTCGCTGGTAAAAGCGTCCTTAAACCGCTGGAAGGCCTTTTCTACAGCTGGAGCCTATACGAAGCATCGGTTTTTTTTTTAATAAATTCTGTTAATAGCATTACGATTTTGCTAAAGTGTCGTATAAATCGTCGGTAGTAATTAGTAAGTCCAAGAAATGCTTGCACCTTAGTGACATTAGTAGGTGTCTTCTAATCTTTAATCGCAGAGATTTTCTTAGGATCTATTTTAATATATCCTAAGGTGATGATATATCTTAGGTACTCGATTTCCTGGGTATGGAAAATATTCTTTTCTGCATTAACTAACAGATTAGCGTCCTGTAAAGCTTATAGGATCTTATAAACGTATCCCGCATATTCCTTTTCCGTCCTCGAATAAATGAGGATGCCGTCGAGGTAATATATAACAAAGATATTAAGGTACTCTCGAAGTACATGGTTAACTATCCGTTAAAAAGTTGCTAGTACGTTCGTAAGTTCGAAAAATATAACAAGATACTTAAATAATCCGTACTTCGTTTTAAAGGCCATCTTTTACTCGTCTCCTGGTTTGATTCGGATTTGATTATACCCTTTTCGTAAGTTTAAGGCCGTGAATTATTTAGCGTTTTGTAATTAATCCTTAATCTCGGTAATTAGGGGTAAAGGTATTTTATCCTTAACGGTAATATTATTAAGTTATCGGTAATTAATAACTAGTCGTAGTTTTCCGTTTTTTCGTAATACGAAGAATATTTGGTATCCTGCTAACGATTTAAAACGTCGTATATATCCTTTTTGTAATTTATCCTTTAGATAATCGCGAAAAGCGTATAGTTCTATTTAGTTTAAGTTATAAATAGGGTAAAAGGTAATTATTTTACCGTTTTTAAGAATTATTTTATAATCCTATTCGCTATATTAGGGTAGCTTCGTATCGAGTTCTTTTCGAAAGAGCTTTTTATACCTATGATATTATAGTAATACCTTTGCTATTTAATCCGGTAGTTCTTCGGGTTGTGTTCGTAAGTCGTCGTTTATCTATCGAAATCGTGTTTTGAGGTTTACGATGACGCGCCGTATTTTTCTGTTATGTCCCTTATTTTGGACGTGCTTTATCTTTTTAGGTGGTAAGGTTTTTATCGTAATTTTATGCTTGCGTTTATCGTCCTTATCGATCGAATATTAAGATTTCAATTCCTTCTTATCGTTCCTTACGTTAGAAAGTAAGCGGAAGCTTACTTAATCAGTTTTTTAATCGATTAAGGGGTTATACTGACGCAATTATGGTTTCCTAAGGATTATGTCGTATCCTGTTAATGAGATAATGTCGAAATTAATAGTTTGTTTTTTTCTTTTAACAAAGGTTTTAAAGTGATTAATTTCGCGTTTAACCCATCCGTTGTCGTAGGTAAATTTCTGACCTTCGGCATTCTCGACCTTATAAGGATAATTCTTTTCCTTTTATGGTAATTTTAACTGATTTATTATTTCCGGGTTAATATAGTTCGCACTTGTCGCTTTGCACTTTACCATTACGGTATACCAGTTTTTTTTAATCCGTATTCGTATGGTAATAACGTCGTCGTCCGTAGCTCCGATTATTGCGTTTAGAGCCTTTCTGAGGTGTTATGGTCTAACTTTTTTTCTTTCGCTTACCTGCGGTTCCTCTATAGGTGGCGCTGGTTTTTTGGGAAATATAAGAGTTTTCGCAATACCTTTTCATCCTAATTGTTTTGTGCTCGGAGTTTTTTCAGTTGTTTTTCCATTCGTGTTACTTATTCCTGTAGCTGCTTAAGTTATTGTTACATGTCCTGTTATTCGTAGGCTTATTCTGCAAGGGCTTCGATTGTTTTTGCATTTAGCAGCGTTAACTATAAGCTATCGTTTTTTTATTGGTTACTATATTCCTTCTCGTTTTCCGAGTCCTATTAACTTTCCTTAGTAAAGTTCTTAATTTCTTCTTTAATTCCTTTTTTGTCCTCTAAGTCTGTAGTAAAGGCCAGTTAATTGTTTAAGTCGGTGATAGCTCGTTAGCAGTGTTTTTCCATTGTCCTCTAAATCAACTCCTTTTCCGTCTAGTAATTACACCACTCCAAGTAACAAAAGGGGTCTTTTTATGAACATAACTCCCCAGGCGGCTAACTTTACAGCGCCACCTGTTAGTTAATTTCGTCTTTTCCCGCGAATGATCGTAAGTGTCAGTACCACTATTAGTCGTTTTTGTTAGCTCCTCTTTATTTTTTAAAATCAAACCTTTCCTAATATATCCGGGTTATACGTTAGTAAATCGCCTTTTTCCACTTTTAGTAGAACTGGCATTTGGGTTTTCTGCAATAAACAGTATAAATCTTCGTATATCGTTTTAGTTTTCCTGGGTAAAGGTTTTCCTTCCATTCGTAATATTCCTGTAGCTACTCTTATAAGGCCTGTCGGCTTTGCTCTTGTCGTTATTTCTTTTATTAAAACTAAATAAGTAATCTTTCTTCAGTAAAGCCTTTTTACCTTAGATAGTCCTCGTATTATTATATCACCGTATACCGCTGTCGGATTATGTTAATTGGTTTTTTGTTATCCTCCTTATCGTTTAGTTATTATCTTTCGGGTACGGGGGTCTAATTATTTTGTCGGAGTTTCTTAGGTACCTTATACTGGAAGGCTTTATATCCTGTTTTACTACAGTTATAGCATTTGAACGGGGTCCGTTTTTGTCGTTAAACCATTCCGATTTCCATAGGGCCCGACTCGGTACTATAGGACGTATTAACATGTTATGAAATATTTGCCGTATACTTAGGTCGGTTGCCTTATCGTATCTTTAAGTGTCGCGTCCTTTAAGCATACTGCCGATCGTCGATCTTAACCGTTATCGTAATGTAATCGGTTAAATTTTTAAGTCGATCTTCCTTAAACAATTCCTCCTAGATTTCTTTTTTCAGGCCGTTGAAAAATTTAGCTATAAAGGCCTTTTGTCCCTATTTTATCTTGGACGCTAGTTAAATAAATGTATTGCTGTAAGCTAAGGCGGCTCCCTTTTGGCGTAATTCCTTAATTTGGATTTCTACCTTAATTTTTTCGTTTATTACTCCGAAAACTTTCCTCAAAACGTCCTCGAACTTCTCGTAATTATTATATACTGCTTAAACTTCTAGGCTTTGTTATTCAGGGGAAAAAGTAACGTGCTCTCGAAGTACGGGTTCGAACTATACAGCCGCGTTACCGGTCAGCAGCCCTGCCGCAAGTTTCACTTAAGCCGTAAAAGTAGCGAGCCTAATAGGAAAATACCCAAAATACGCTCGACACTAGGTTAGGAACAACTATAGCTTGGTGGAAGTTCTATCGAAAGGTTCGGGCCTGGGCGGTTTCAAGACCTTTCCAAGTTCTTTAATGTTCGTTATCTAAATCGTCTAAGAGCTCTTACCACGGGAAGGGGTTCCCTTGGCCCCCTTTTCCGCCTTTTTCTTGCCTTTCTCCTTAAGGCGCTCGTATGCAACCTGGAGCGAAACGGTAAGGTTCCCTTTCTCCTTCTCGAATTAAGTAACGCGGTTTGTAATAACATCAAGTTTTTTCAAGACTTCGTCTGCTAAGAGGCGGGGGTATTCCTCTTCTTCATCAGAACTCATAATCTCTTCTGGAACTTCGTAAGCGGGTTGCTTTTCGGCTTATCTGCTAGTAAACATAATGTCAACGGAAATTGCTCAAAGTCCAACAATACTACTAAATAAAAGCTTAAAACGTATAACGGCTAAGCTAATTAACTAACTATTAAACCAAGTCGTACGGTTTATGTTAGCAGTCGTATTACAAGATTTAAGCAACAAAGGTAACTTAGTTACGTCTAGTAATACCAAGGGTATCTTAAGCAACCAAGTTATATTACAAGCTAATATTATCTAAATTATAGAAATAAATATCTTATATACTATCTTCTCTGTTACTGGTACGGTATAACTCTAAGGGCTCTACAATAGATCCTGTCGAGCTATCACGTAACTGCCCCGCCTGACCCTTAGATCCCTGTTACGACCGTCTCTGGGCCCGTGGCCAACCAGGTCGTAATAAAACTGCTACGAAAAAAGAAAAGTTTGCTTTATAAAGTTAAAAATATCGAAAATTAAAAATTCGTTTACTACAACGGATAAGTTAAACGCGAAATTAGTTACCTTAGGACCTTTATTAAAGGAAGAAATAAATTAGGTAAATTTCCGCTTACTTTCTAATACTAAACAGGAAATAAACGATAAAAATAATAAGTACAGATATAAAAATACGGTAAATACTTTATTACTTAAGAAAATACGACATATTTATCATAGAAAATATAATCGAAAAATATAACGTAGTATTATAAACTTTAAAGTATAATTCCGATAAATAAATAACGATATATAAATATAACTCAAGAAATTAACGCAGTAAATAATAAAAGTCTTACTATAATATTATAAGTATAAATAACGTTTTCGAGAAAAGCTTATAATAAAATACGAGAATATAATAAGTAAAATTATAAAATAATTCTTAAAAACAAGAATATAATAATCTTATACTCTATTTATATTTTAAATAAAATAGAATTATACGTACTTCGCAATTATTTAAAAAGTAAATTAAGAAAAAAATATATATAACGATTTAAATCATTAACTAAGTATTTAATATTTTTCGTATATTAAAAAAATAAGAAATTACGACGTATTATCGGCTACTAATATCTTAACGATATTATTATTAAAAATATAATCTTATTACTCTCTATTGCAAAGATAAAAATGGCCTTTATTAAATTAAATAATTTATATTTTAGATTTACGAAATAGCTATAATTAAATTCGAATTAAACTCGAGGATAAGTAAACAACGGGTTTTAAAACAAAATACCGATTATTTAAGTACCTTATTATACTTTTCGAATTTACGAACGTACTAGCAATCTTTTAATCTATAATTAATTACGTACTTCGAAAGTATGTTAACTTTTTCGTTATATATTACCTTAATAGTATTTTCATTTACTTAATAACGGAAATAAAATATATAAAATACGTAAAAAAAGTTTTAAACATTATAAAACGTTAATAGCCCAGTGGCTCACTAGTTGCGAGCCTGGGTATCTCTTTTAATTACGACAGGCTTAGGTCTGTTTACGATTAATCGTAAGAGATAGCTGTCAAATATAGGGAACATCAGTTATATTATTATATTTCGCTAATCTTCGTATATTTCTCGTACGCATATAGCTTTTATATAGCCTAGCAACGGAACACACACACACACACACACACACATATGTATATATATGTATATGTATATATATCTTCCGATTAAAAGGAACCTTTCTATATATAAAATACGTTTACTACCCTCTACTAACTAACATACCCCCTTAACGCCTTAAAGCATTTATAACGCTAATTGTTACGTATTATCATTTCTTAAAGCTACAACCTTTCATTCAACCTCTTTTTCGGTAATTAAATCCTTTTAATTAGTTAATTCCTTTTTTAAAATTATTCGTAAGATATTCCTCCGCCGCTTAAAAGCTTCCGTAATATTTACTAATCCTAGCTGCTTTTTAAAATACTTAAACGGTTTACGTAACAAGGCTTTAATCAGTCTATTAGCTAGTATATCGCCCGTAAACGTATAATTTATTTTAATTAAATCCTTTTTTACGGCTTTTCGTAACCAGTAAATATATATATTTACGTACCGCAGCTTCGTTTATAACAGGGTAACATTAACGTTTATAAACCGTATAATTTTTTAATAATCGTACTATATATTTAACGGTTTAATATTTATGGTAATTTTTAATTTTTTAATCTATCGAAAACTAAATAAGGCTTTTTTTAACGACTTACGTAAAAAATAATAATTTCGTTTTTATTATATAAATAATTACTATGTTTTATTTATTTGGCCGTTATTTTATTATTCTTTTAAATAATTTTATAACGTAAATTTAACAGCTTTTTCGATCCATCGTATTATTTGTAACAAAAAACGTTGTTTTAAGTATTTAATAAATTTTCGCTTCCGAGTTATAACGTTAACGTTTTAGTTCCGATTAAGTATTATATAACTCGATTAGCAGCTTTATAATATACGTCGTTAGAGTTTAAGTTAAAACGGTTAAATCGGGATACGGCAAAAGAGATATCGGGTCGCGTATTAACTGCTACGTAAAAAATAGAACCGATTTTTTTCTGATATTTATTAATAAAACCTGGATAGGTTAAATTAGGATTCGGCAATGAGTTAACGTTAGTTATAAACGGTTTTAGGATGCTATTTAAACTTTTTTAAAGAACTAAGTTAACCAGCTTATTTATAAAGTCGGATTAGGATAACTAGATTTTCCTGTTAGGTTTGTTTTTAATTATTTCGATACCGAGGAACTATTATAGGTTTTTATCCCTTATGAAGATATACCGTTCCCGAATCTGCTAAATTAACTAATCAACGAAATTTTGATTTTCTTTACTATATATTATTATAATATCGTTTAAAAAGAAAAAAATAAATATCCTTTAACGAATAAAACAGTAAGGTTAATAAAGAACGAAGCTGAATTTTAAATTTTTAAATATTTTAGTAAATTCTTTTTACTAAAGTAAAAATAACTCCTTTAATTTATATAGCGCCCTTTTATTCAGGAAAGTTTTATTACGTTACGGGTATTTTAAAGGTATTTTTATATTTACTTTATAAAGTAGCTAGGCGTTAATAAAGGCGTTAATAGCATTATATTACTTTAATTTTAAGTCGAATTTAACCGTAATAATAATTAAGGTTTTAAATAACCTTCTAATTAAAGTAAATGCGTATATATTACTATAAGCGTTTTTTAATTATTAATCGTTTCGTACGACGAGACGTATTTTATATTTTTGTAACTAATTATACTTATTAAATTTATAAACTTATATTTATATATACCTTAAAACTTATTTTCTTTTAGTAAAAAATGAATTAATTATTTTTTAGGATTATATCTTCTTATAACTTTATAAATAAACCCTTTGATTTTTACGAAACTTGTTTTTTAGCGGGTATATACTTAGCTTTTAATAGCTTTACGGCGGTAATAATAAATTAAGCTTATATATCCGGTTTTATACCCTAGGGATTTTATATATTTTCGTATCGAAATTTTTCTGATTAAACTAACGCGTATTTCGGATAATTAACTTCCTTACATTTCCGCAGTTTATCGGCTAATTATCGATCGTATTAATAAAATGGGTTAATCGTTTTACGTTAAACGTAACTTTTTATATTTTATAATTATACCGATAATCATTCTTTCGATACGGAACGTACGGGAAATTTACGTTTATCACCCGTAAAGTACCTTTGTTTTTTACCGTTATCTTAGGTTACATAACGTAATAAAAACTTAAGATTACCTTTATTACTTTCGTCAGCGTAATGATTATAATAGTTATTAAAGTAAACGTTGATAAAAATAATAGTTTAAAAAATAGAAATAATTTAAATATAGCGGTTGTATAAAGGTAATTCATTTTATATAAACAAGTTTATTTTTCCTTATTTTGTACGTTTCGTACGCCTATACGATTTTGGAATTACCTTTTTTTATTTAACCGGTAACTAAATTATTCCGCTTAAGTTTTCGTTTTCTTTTTATATATATATATTTAAGTAACTTAAGCCTTAATTAGGTAATTTTACTTATTATAATAACTTTTATAACTTTTTTTCTATAACTTAGAAAAAGTCGTTTTTTAGCTTTTGATACTAGCTAAAAAGGTAACCTTTTCCTTAAATTATACGTTTCGAATTGTAATAACCTTATTAATTAACAGGTTCCAAATTTCGTAAATATTCGTAAATCGGTAATTGATTAAAAACTTAATTTATGTTTTAATATTTCGTTTTTAAAGGTTTTAATTTTTTTCTTTATAGCGGTAATTATTAGAACGTAAGCTATATAACCGTATATTTGTAAATAAGCTTATTAAAGCTTTGGATTAAATATTATAATACCGTTTTTATATATTAGGTAAATATAATAAATCTCGCATAAACTCTGCAAAAAAATACGTATTTAAAGGTATAATTATACAAATATACTGCCGCTTTAAAAATATATACGATTAAAAACGAAAGTAACTTAACGTTATTTCGTATTATAATCGTTTTTTTTAATTATATCTTTTAAACGCTCTATATCCCCGTTTTAAGTCTGGGTATATAATATTAAAAACTTAAATTAAATATTAAATGAAAGCAATTATAACATATCTTAAGGTTAATAATTTTTCAATATATTAATATCGTATTCGATTTACTTATACAAAAACCCTATCCCGGTTTTTTAACGACTTTTAGGAAATATTTAAACGTTATAATTAATATATCTTACTTTCGATTTTTAAAGTAAATAGCTAAGATAAAGCCTAAATACCGATGGGTAACGAATATAACGTATTTATATCTTTCCGAGTTTTTTTTGAAATTTATAAAGTCGATAGTAATTTATTATCTTAATCGAAAAGTTTTTCCCTTATCTTTCAGCGTATTTACTTTTTAACCTTTGCTTTATTGCATACTTAGCATTCGATTATTATAAAGCTTTTTAAACGCATTTTTTTATATAAGACTATAACTAGGCGATTAGTTCGGGCTTTAAGTATTTTAATTTCAAGTACTAGATTATATTATTATCGATTCGTAATAGTTTCGTTACATCTAAGTTAACGTTTTATTTTTAAAATATAAAGGCTCTATAAATAATTATCGTATTAATATTTTCGATAACGAATTAATTAAATTTATTTATTAACGTAATAACTATCTAATTATATTCGTTTCGAATAAAGTTATTAAATATTCGGCTATTTTATTAATAACTTTTTTTTCGGAGTTGCCCGAGAGATACCAGGTTATATGCGAAATCTTTATAGTAAGTTACGTTATATAAACGTATCGTTTTTAGGCTTTTAAGCCTTTAAAGTAGTATATTTACTTTTCCGTATCCTTTAATCGGGATAAAGTTGTTCCTTACCTATGTTCCGTCGCCTTGGATCGTTATTTTATAATTTAGAAATTTGCTGATATGGTTAAAGATATATATAATAAATTTTAAGTTTAAAATAGATAAGTCCTTTAGAAGGTAAAACGTGACGTTTATCGTATTGCGTTAATTAGAAATTAAAAAGTATGTTAGAATCCGTTTTACTTCCTTGAAAAGTTAATTTATTTCTTAAGTAATTATTATTTTTATAATTTTTAATAAACGATTAATCTTTTCCTTTAAAAATTAATTAAAAGCAATTCGGTTTTAAATTAATACTAAAATTATTTTACTAAGTTTAAACTTTATTAAACTTTTATTAAGAAATACCCAATAATATTAGGGTAACGTATACGCAAGGATTAAGTACGTTTTATACCGAATCTTTTATACGTTTAACTTTTAGCGTTTTCGTTTATGGCTGCTATTATTTCGGCCCGCTTAAAAACCTTTACGACTGCCTTATTTCGGCTTACGCCCTGGGGTTCTTTTTTACGGTTAAAGGTTATCCTTAGTTTCTTCCTAATTAGGATCGTCTTAATTAAAGGGATTCGCGGGTATCCCGGGGAATGCCGGAAACGTTACCTTTATACTTTTCGATATAGATTATAAATAGGTTATAATTTATTAATTTACAAGGTTAGCCGTCATTTTCTAATAGTTAATTATACTATTATTACTTTTAAATTTTTTTATTATCTGAAATATAATTATTTAAGTTCTTATAATAAGAGCTAGTATTATATATAAGTCGTTAACTTATACGATTGTCGTTTTCGTTTCTGGGATTCCATATCGTTATTTCTAAATTATAATCTTTTGCTACTTTACGATTTATTCGTTTAACTTTTTTACCGATTTCGAAATTTGTTTTAGCTTTTCGCGGTATTTCCGTTAAGTATTAATTAAAAGCCTATTATTGTACAGTTTACCGGATTTAACTAGCTTGGCGTATTACTTCCGTAAGTGTTTTCCTAAAAGGAGATTTATTTTTTTAATCGTTAGAAATATTAATTCCAAGATTTATTTTATAAAGTCGTTATTATTTTTTCAGAAAGTAGCGTATTTACGATCTTTGTACATATATGTCGTAAAGTCCTAATTGTAAGTTTATTTGCTTTCGGTTGTTATCTTAAAGGTATTCGTTAAGTAATTAATATAATCTATTATTTCGTTAATTTTTCTTAAGGATATAAATGTAATTAAGGAACCGCTTAAGGTATTATTTCGTATCGTATAAAGGATTCGTTTTTAGGATACGAAGTTATATCGGGTTTTATTAATTTGATAAGTTACGAAAATAATTAATCAGGATCGATATAATCCCATATATTAACAACGTACGTTCTAATCTGGAATTCGCCTTTAAAGCAGTTTTAGTCCTTAGGTCCCTTTTAAATAACGCAGGATAATAATGATACCGTTATTATTATAATGAAATATACGAATAATTATTACTAATATATAGCTTATATCGTTTTAGCAATAGTTAATCAATTAATAATAACCCGAATTACGCGAATAAGACTTTTAATTATTCGATATAAGGGATATTAGTTATGTTGTTATATTCCCTTAATTTTCGTATCTTTCTCGTATACGTACAGCTTTTGTGTAGCCTAGCAACGGAATATATATCTTCCGATTAGAAGGAGCCCTTTCGTATATGGGGCGCGTTTAGCACCCCCTGCTAGCTAATAGGTATACCGTTTCCGTATCTATTAAATCAACTAATCGACGAGGTTTTAGTCTTTCTCGGTATATAGTATAACAATATCATCTATAAAAAAACAATAAATACCACTTAACGAGTGAAATAATAAGGTTCGTAAAGAACGGGATTAAGTCTTAATCTTTTAAACGTCTCGGTAAAATCTTTGTACTATAACAACAGCGACTTCCTTAAGCTATATAAAACTTTCCTAATTAAAAAAGTCTGTTTACGTTAAAGGTAGTTTTAAAGCGTCTTTATATATACTTTATAAAATAAATTAACGTTAATAAAAGTAATAATAGCATTATAGTATTTAAACTTTAAGTTAAATTTAACCGCCGTAATAATTAAAGTTTTAAATAACCTTCTAGTTAAGGAAAATACGTATATATTACTATAAGCGGCTTAAAGTTATTAATCGTTTCGTACGATAAAACGTACTTTATATTTTTAAAGCCAGTTATACATATTAAACTTATAAATATATACTTATATACACTTTTAAACCTATTTCCTTTTAGTAAAAATCTAATTAACTACTTTCTAAAATTGCGTCTTTTTATCATTTTATATATAAACCTTTTCGAGTTTACGAAATATTTCTATTAGCGCATATATATTTAGCTTTTTATAGCTTTGCGGCAGTAATAGGAAATTACGTTTATATATTCGGTTTTACGATTTAAGTACTTTTTTATATACTAAGATATTATAGCCTTTCCGATTAAAGTAACGCGTATTTCGGGTAATTAACTTCTTTGAATTTCCGCAATTTACCGGCCGAGTATCGTACGTACTTATATAAAAAACTAAACGTCTTACATTAAATACAGCTTTCTATACCTTATATTTGTTTCGGATAATACCTTTTTGGTACGGAATATACAAAGGGCTTACTTCTATTACTCGTAAAGTATTTTCGTTTTTTACCGTTATATCAAGTTATATAAAATAAGAAAAACTTAGGGTGACTTTTATTGTTTTCGTCGGCGTAATAATTATAATAGTTATTAAAGTAAACGCTAATAGTAATGATAATTCAAAGGACGAAAATAATTCGAATATAACGGTTATATAAAATAATTAATCCCTTACGAATAAGCTTATTTTTTTTCGTACGTTTTTTACGTTAATATCTTTTAAAAATTATTCCTTTTACTTAACCGGTAACTAAACTATTCCTTTCAGGCTTTTATCCTTTATATATATATTAAATAGTTATTATTTTAATCAGGTATTTCTATTTATCGGAATAGCCTCTGTAGCTTTTTTTATAACGTACAAAAGATCGTTTTTTAAGTTTTTAATATTACCTAAAAAATTAACCTTTTCGTTAAATTATACGTCTCGAATAGCAATAACGTTGCTAATTAGTAAAGTTTTAAATCTTATAGATATTCGTAAATCGGTAGCCGATAAGGTAATTAATCTATACTTTAAAATTTAACTTTTAAAGTTTTTATTTTTTATAGTATAAGCTATATAACTATATACTTATAAATGAGTTTATTACAGTTTTTAATTAAGTATTATAATGCTGTTTTTATATATTAAGTAAATATAATAAACTTTATATAAGCTTTATAAAAAAAAGTACGTATTTAAGGGTACGGTTATAAAGATATACCGCTATTTTAAAGATATTATCAGTAGTCACAGTGATTAAATGCAGGAATCTAGCAAAATGCGCATAGTTATTCTAGGAAAGACTAAAAAAGTCTAGGGGCGATCGCCCTTACATATACGTTTAGCTATACAAAGGATGGTTCCTAGATAAAGGCTGTCCTAAGCAGCATTTACAGCCTAGATGTACCAGCCACGGGCACCTGAAAGCACCAATTTGCTAATACGCCCTTTTACGTCAGGTGACCTTGTCCACGTAATTTCTTAAAATCAAATTTAAAACTTTAGGAAAATCCATCAAAAAGTTATCAAAATCTTCAGTCTATATAGAATTTAAACCCTTATCTCCATCATTCTCGTTTAAAATAAAGCTGCGCAATTAACCGTTATACCAAAAAGCCGGCCTTTTCGCTTTACCGTTTTTTTGCAGCTGTCCCGGAATACGGGGCCCATTTTTTCCGAAACAATTCGGACTAAATTAGGCGTTAATATGGAAAAACGCTCTATATACGTTAACTTACTACGTTAAAAATCTTATAACTCTAAAAATCGATTTTATTTTTTAACGGCAATATTAGTAAATAATTAAAATTACTATTCTTTAAATCCCCCCTTACAAAAAGCTATTAAATAAAGGTTTTTTTCCGGTTAATAAAAGATACTAACTAACTATAAACCATATATAAGATGTTAACGCCCTTAAATAAAAACTAACGCAAAAAGTTATAAACACGTATAAACAGGTAATTTCATAAAAGGTTAAAGCTTTAAAACTAACAGGTAAATAGATACCTTCGGGTAATCGTAAAAAGAATACCGCGGTTATCACTTTTAATAACGAAAAACAAGTTTTAACAGGGGAACGCCCCTTTTTCCGTACAAAAAAAATCCAGCAAAATTATTCTTTTACCAGTTATTTCAACCAAATCTTAAATATCTTCTAACTTTTCTTATATTTTCTCAAGTTCTAAATTAGTTATAAACCGCTCGAAATCTGCCCTGTTAAATGGCTTTATAAATCCGTCGGCAGGATTATCTTTACTTTCTACGTATTAAAAACTAATATTTTCTTTTTTAACTTTTTAACGTATATAATAATATTCGATTCGAATATAACGCTTTTTTCGTATCATTTATATCTCTTTTACCTATTTAAACGCACCTATATTATCTTTTAAGATAAGAATAAAACCTTTAAACATAAACCTCAACTTTGTCAAAAAGTTTTTAATCCCAATTACTTCTATAACTGCTATTCCAGCTCTTACGTATTCTGCTTCCGTAATATATCTAGTAATAACACCCTATAGCTTTAAAATCCATAAAATAAACGTTCCAGCTATAAAAAACATACAGCATACAGCTTATTATAAATTTTGCTAACTCGCAGTCATCTACAAAGCTTATATCCACTATTCCGAATAACCCTAAGTTGTTGTACTTGTAGTATAAGTAATCTTCTTATAACTTCCGGTACCAAAAAAACATATTCGATATACCGTTTAAGTATCTCGGTAATCTCTTAATACATTCCTAATGTTTAAGTAACGGGTTACTTATAAATTTTGCCCAAGTTAACGTTACAAACGCTATATTTAATTTACTGATATAACTCGAGAAATTAAATTTTCTTACCAGGTTCGCATATTTAAACGTTTTTTTTTTTGCTAGTTACGCCGTTATATCTTACAGCGTACTTTAAATAATCCTTGACGAATAATATAAGCTCCTTTTTTATTTCGTTTAAACCAACTAATTTTAATGATTTTTCAATATATTGTTATTAATTTAGCCTAATATCTCCTGTTAATAAAGAACGGATAATTCGTACGCCTAGGTATTAATCCGCATTATTTAAGTCCTTAACTGGAACGTCCTTAGTAATTTTCTTAGTAATATCCTTAAAACGCTATTTATCGGAACCGAAAAGCAAAAAGTCATCTACGTATAAGGCGATAACGTTTCCTATTTTAAGGTTATAATATATCGCGTTATCCGAAATTAACGGACGAAAACCTTACTTCGCGAATATTTTTCTTACTTTTTCCTACCAAGCAACTTCGGCCTGCTTTAAACCGTATAATAAATTTATTAACTTAATAACCTTTTTAAAAAAGAAATTATATATTTCCCTGTCCTTTAAATACGTATTAAAATATTTCTTTAACATAGGAAATTATTTCATATAAATATCTTCCTTTAACTTACCGTTTAAATACGCAGTAATAAAATTTATCTAAAATATATACCACCTTAAAAAAGCGGCTAACGCTATTAAGATCCTCCAGTACACTACCTTTGCAATACTTACTGTTATTTCGTTATAATTAATTCCTTTTCGCTATATAAATCCTTTTACGCAAATACGTACCTTATATTTATCTAACTCTTTTATAAACGTATACTTTTTTCTTAATACCTATTTAACATTAATAAAATACCTTTAGGCAACCTCGCTAAAAAACGTAAACTTAAAAGTTCTACGCGAAAGGTTCTTTTTAATCTCTATAAAAATAACTTTAAGCCATATTTTTCGTTTTAAGCTCTTTATAACTTCCTTTAAAGTCAGGCCGTTATTTATAGCAGTAAATAACTTATAAATATTAATATCTAATATGTTAATCACTTATTTGTATTCGTAAACATTCCGGATAACCTAATTAATATTTCCAAAACTACTAAAACGGTTTTCTTTATCACTTAACGTTAATAGGTTAAAATAAAAAATATATAAGTTATTTTCGCCTTTGCCTTTTTAGGTTAAGGTTAATTTTAGCTTTTAAATTAACTTTAGGGCTTTATTTAAGGCCTTTAAGGTGTATAATTTAGGGATAATCTTTTTCGGGCGTTCTCTTTTATGCTTAACTTACTTAATTTCTTAATCCGTATTATCCTTTAAAACGACGTTATCGTCCTTATTTTTTACTTTTACGCTTTACTTTTAACGGTATTTTAAACGTTTTTATACGGGCTATAAAAATAATCGGATAATATTTTTAAAATTAGGGGGTTTACCTAACTTTTCCAGGTTTTCGTAAATAATAATATACGGTATTATAAATAACCTACCGCCTTTTAGTAGCTATACCTTATAATTATATATCTCTTAATAACTTAACAGCATTCCCTTTATTTTACGGACTACCAACTTTTTTAATTTAATTCGATAATTCTTATTAATTAGAATTATATACCTGCTATTAAAGATTCGAAAATAACCGTTATCGGGTTTATATAATTTATTCGGCTCGAATACGTCCTTAAAGCATTCGATTAATATCACGTCCTTTACCGTAAACTAGCTTATTTTATTAATAATATACGTTATTACCTTTATTACAAAATCCCAAAAACATATAAGGATTTTTATTTATACAAAGATTGTACGTACCTTATCCTGCAAAAACTGTATTTTTCGTTTTATAATTCCGTTTTAATATTAATTATATACGTTGAAAATTATTAATTTGATATTTTTTATAACGCAAAAGTTCTTAATTATCGTTATACCGAACTTCTTACCGTTATTAAAACGTAAAATTTATACTTTTTTACGTTTACTTTTTTTATCCGGTAATAACGTTTCTAAACGCTTTATAACTTGCGTAATATATATATACAAGCTTTATTAAACCTCGTTTTTGTTTTTAAACGAATAATACTTTTTATAACGTAATAAGTCGTTTATAAAAAAACCAAAATAGCCTTTATTTTCGATATTAATAGGCTTAACTAACCTTACGTCGTATTAAATAATTTTTTTTTATATATTTCCCTTATTTTTAAAGGTTTATAAATAATATTTTCCATATTTTCTTTTTATTATACGTTATGCAAAAAATATTTTTTATATTATTAAGGTTTAAATTTATCCTTATAAACCTTTTAATAATTTATACTAATCGTTCGGTACTAGGGTAGTAAAGGCGGCGGTATTAAAAAATAATTTTCTTTATAACTTCGTCCGTTATTAAAACTTTCCCGTTCTTAAAAGCGTTCGAAAATACGCGTTTTAAGTTATTTATTAAGTTATCGCCGTTTTCCTTACCGGATACCTTCCTTAGTACGTATTCCTATTAATAATTCTTATCATTTACTAGGTTTAAAGCCTTAATAATAAACTTTGGTTTCCCGTAAAACTATAGGAAAAATCCCTTTCGAAAAACGTTAATCGTTAATAACTAAATCCTATTAGGGTTTATTAAGGCATTACGATTCAAATAACTTCTTTTTTTGTAAAATATCTCCCCGGAAAACATTTTTAATAGGAAGTTGTTAATATATAACGTATATCTAATTATAATTTCGTTTCTCTTTTTATTAGGCCTTTTTAAAAGCTATTTAACGATATTAATAAAAATAATAACTACGGGTTTTTTACCCGTTATAATTTAGATTCCCCTGGACTTAATATTTATTATAGTGTTTTTTTTAAAGTTATTAATATTGTTCGTAATATTAACGTTCGCTTTTAAATCCTAAAATAATTTGTTTAAGTTATTTCCGTAAAAGAAATAAACGTATAAAAATATAACGCTTCCTATAATAATTTTTTTAAGGCGCTTATTTTTTTATAGCTTTAAGCGATTAATTACTTAAGTTTTAAGGCGTTTAGTTATTGAAACTTCCCGGGCTTTAAGGTATTTAGTTACTAAAGCTCTTTAAGTTTCTTTTTAAATCATTTTATCGTACTACTGTATAAGGTCCTTAAGCTGTTATTTTTTAACATAGGCGCTAAAGGTCTTTCCGTTTAAACGGTATAAATCTTTTAGGCCGTTAGGAATAAATTGCTTTTCGTTCCTGTTGCCGCTATAAGCGTTGCGAAAGTTGTTGCTTTAGTTGTTCTATCTATTATTACCCTGACGTTAATTACGTTTTCCTTTCTTTCTTTTGCCGTTTCTCTTTTTTTACGGCTTAGGGCAGTTTTTCGCTAGGTGTCCGTATTTGCTACAGTTAAAGCAAAGTAGCTTTCCGTTCTTATTTTATGCAGGCCTGTTATCTCGGGAGTTGCTGTTATTGTTTCCTTTTCCCTTACCTCTTTGGGCGTTATAAGATTTCCCGTTTTTTTTCTTGTTAGTACGGTTATAAAATTCGCTATTAAAGTTGTCGATCAGCTGCTAAAAGAAATAACTAATCTGTCTAAGCATTAATTAAATTGTTTTGCACCAGCTATTAGCGCGGTCTTTTACAGCAGTAAGAAATATAATGATTTATTCCTTTAATCCAAGCTTTATATCATAGCCCTTAATTTTTCGTAACAGCTTTTAAAACTTCATGGTGAATTATACGGGGTCTCCTTTATCGTATGTAATTTTGCTAAGCTTTTTCTAAAGGAACCTTTGCTTTGCCTTACCTATTACTACGTAGGTTTTTCTAAGGGTTTTTAATATCTTCGTTTTTTTCTTAATATTTATAATTAATTTTAACGGCGTTTTCTTATATATCTTAATAATAGCCTTTACGAAACGTAACTAATTAAGCTATTTTAGCTTTATTCCGTCCTTATAGCTAATCTTTTTAAAAGCAAGTATTAAGGCGTTACTTTAAAGTTTTTAATTAGCCCAGCCTGCTAAATGGTTCTTTTTATCCAGTAAAAAGTTAAAGCGTTTTTAACGTAGCTTTATATTATTACTAAATTTCTTGGAATTCTTTTCTTTTTTTTTTAGGTAAACGCCTGATTCGTTAAAATTATCTAAGCTATTAAGGCTTAAAAAGCTGCTAAGAATACTGGGGGAATTGTTACGACGGTTTTTTCGTTTTTAGGATTCTCTGGATAAGTTTAAAAGTAACCTATCCGAATTATCGGGGTCCCTATATGCCATATTTTCTTTTTTACGTAGCTTTTTTTCTTTACTTTTCTCCTTTTTCGGGGGATTAAGCTTTTTAATGGATTACCTCCTTAGTTGCGTTTCGTCTTCTCTTAAGGGGTTGATCTTTTCTATATCGTTCTCGACGGCGATGGGGGTTTCCTGTGAGCCTCCCGTTTTTTGGACGTTTTATAGGGCGCTTTTACGAATGCTTGTATTTTGCAAATTCCGCGTTGCCTTTAATTAAGGCGGTCCTTGTTAAGGTACGTTTTTAAATTAAGGTATGTTTAATAATCGCTTTACGATATTGTTTATTCGTTTTATTATATCGTCTCTTCTTTTTTATTAAAGCTTTAAATTTTTAATTTTATTTTCGACCGATTTATATTTATGTTTTCGTGCCTTAACGTCCTCCCTGATCCCATTTAAATTGGTGCCCAAAGACGTATAAAGCTTGTTTAATTCTAATTAGGGCTGTTGTTTTTATATAGGGGTTTTATATCGGTTTCTTAGCTGTCGTTGCTAAGGTAATATAACTTTTTCCGTGGAAGTTTCGAAGGTAGGTCTTTTTTTTGCCGCTACGTTTATCGTAGGCTTTTGTTCTTCCCTTTTACTGTAAAATTTTTCGTTTTAGGGGTTTTTCTAATCAAAAGGAGAAGGAAATGGGTCGCTGTTTGTATGTTTTCTGTCCCGTATAAGGATGAAGCCCTTGTCGGGTGGGTTGCTTTGTTTGATTGTAGGGAGCTGCCCTGGGGTACGTTTTTGTTGTTCGTTTACTATCGTTAACCGTTTACTTTCTTTTAAATTAGCTGAGCAACTCCTTTTTAAGTCTCGTACCTTCTTTGTTAACTTAGCTTGTAAATAATTATTCCGTTTAACGTGCTAGGGTTGCTAATTAACCAGAAAATGCTACCATGTTAGCAGTCATAGTAATTAAATACAGGAATCTGGCAAAGTACGTATGGTTATTCTAGGAAAGACTGAAGAAGTCTGGGGGCGATCGCCTTTATATATACGTTTGGCTGTATAAAGGATGGTTCCTGGACAAAGGCTGTCCTAGGCAGCATCTGCAGCCTAGACGCACCAGCCGTGGGCATCTGAAAGTACCAATTTGCCGACAGATATACGTAATTAGGAACGAATATAACTTAGTATTAGTTCGTATCGCAATTATTTTCTTTCTTATTTATACTCTTAAATATTTTATATCCCCGTTTTACGCTTAGGTACAAGGGATTTAAGGCTTAAATTTAATATTAAAAGGAGGTAATTATAACATATTTCGAAATTAATAATTTTTTAAAATTCGTTATCCTATTCGATTACCTGTAAAAACTTTTTATCTTAGTTTTTTAGAACTTTTAAAAAGTATTCGAACGTTATAATTAATATATTTTACTTTCGGGTTTTAAAATAAGTATTTTAGATAAAGTCTAAGTACTTATCGATCGCGAATATAATATATTTATATTTTCCCGAGTCTTTTTTCGAAATTTATAAAGTTAATAGTGATTTTTTAATTTAATTGGGAAACTCCCTTTTTAAATTCGTAACGTATTTATTTCTTAACTTTCGTCTTATTACATACCTGGTATTCGACTGTTATAAAACCTTTTAAACGAATTCCTTTTATATAGGACTATAATTAAATAATTACTTCGGGTTCTAGATAACCTAATTTCAGATATTATATAATACCGTTACCTGTTCTTAATAATTTCGTTATTTATAAATTAACATTTTATTTATAAGTTATAAAATTACATGAATAACCGTCTTAGTAATATTTTCGTTAATAAATAAATCTATTTATTTGTTAATAAATAGTTATTTAATTAACGTATTAAATAAGCGAGCTGCGCGGTTTTTTTAACTTTCTTACCATTTAACTTTAATCATTCATTTCTTAACACCACCTTTATAAAGCGGCTTATAAAAGAAGTTAGAATAAACTTAGTTATTCAGGCTAAAAGAAAAGACCTTAAACTTTCTTATATAAAACTTGGTTTTATATATACGGTTATACCTTCTACTTTAAGATCCCGATATAATGGTAAATTTGCCCGACCCGATACCGTACTTAATTCGCGAAAATTGATACCGACCGAAGAGAAATCCATTGTCGACCGAATCCTTGACCTAGATATACGAACGTTTTTTATCCGGCTTTAGTACGTTAAAGATATAGCTAATTTATTACTAACCTAGCGTATTATGGAACGCGTCGGAGTTAAATAGGCGTCGAACTTTGTTAAACGGCAACAAAAACCCCAAACGCGTTTAAATCGGAGAATCGATTATTAACGGGTACTATGCGAAAATCCAGAAATATTTCGTAAGTAATTCGAATTTGTTCGGGTTATTATCGCAAAATACGGCATTACGGAAGAGGATATTTACAATTTTGATGAGATTGGATTTTTAATAGGGTTTTTTATAGTAACGGGCATAGTAATTACCAGTGCCGAAAAATATAAAAGACCTAGATAAGCTTAATAAGGGAATAAAGAATAAGTTATAATTATCCAAGCCATTAATTTCCAAAGTTGGGCTATACCGCCATTTATTATTATAACGGGGAAAAATTATTTTAGGTTTTAGTTTCGTAATAACTTATTGCTAATAGCCGGTTAAAGAATTACATTAAGTAATAATAGTTAGATAACGAACGAACTGGGTTTAAAATAGGTTTAACATTTCGATTAATATATCCGAACGCGTACGAAAGGATCGAAATATCTTTTTATTTTTAACGGCTATAAAAGCTATTATTTAATAAAATTCGAAGAATATTACGCTAATTACGATATTATTACATTTTATATACTTGCGCATTCGTTGTATAAACTTCAACCTTTTAACGTATCTTGTTTTTTTCCTTTAAAACGCGCTTATTCGTTATATATTGAGAGCTTAATGTAATATTACTATATTTATATCGCTAAAAAAGATTTCCTTACCGGTTTTTACGATGCGTTTAAAGCTGTTATAATATCCGATAATATTAAATCCGGATTTGCCGTAATTGGTCTCGTTCCATTCGATTTTAATACCGTTTTTTCCGAGCTCGAAATTCCTTTAGTTATACTTACGCTAACCGTCTCCCCGTTAACCTCCGCCGGTTTTATTTCCCCGCTTGCAAAGACCTTTAGGAATATTAAGGAAGTTAAAAAATAAAAACGTTACTTGCAAAAAAAAATTAGAAATTATTAGGGTAGCTCGTTAACAAGAATTATTAAATCGGTTAATCTTTTAACCAAAAATTAACTAGTACTTTAATATAAAGTTACTCTCCTTAAATAAAAGACCACTTAATTATGCGAAATTAACTACATTTTGAGTAAACGTCGAAGGATTAAAAACAAACATTTCCAAGAAGGAGGGACATTTACTATATAAGAAGGACAAGCTTTTTTAGCCGAAAAGGAAGGGGGTAATGGAAAAATGCAGCTAATAATAGTTGAAGGTAGTTATCGTAAAAGGGTTGAGACAAAGGAACGGAAGTGTGGCGTTTACGGTAAGCCCGGATATAATACGCGTATTTGTAAAAAAGCTATAAAGACGTTTAGTAAAGAAGAATCCGATTAATTTAAATTAATGCGATATGTTATTATTAAATTATTTGGATTAATTATTATAAGGTGCTAAAAACCGCGCAGCTCGCTTGTCCGCGCAGCTCGCTTGTCTAATACGTTATACTTACTTTAATTAAAGTTATTAATTCCTTAATTATTTTACTAATACCCCTTTTTTCGAAACTGCCGAAGAAATACCAGATTATATACTGAAATGGTGCAGGGTTTAAGGACTTAGCTTTAGAACTAGTTAATCAGTCCCACTTAGCTCTAAGAGTATTTCTAGAAGCTCTTTTTCTTCGGGCGCAACCCCGTTATTATTCATCATCGTTAACACTCTCTTCCTACGGTTTCAACACCGATTAAGACAGATTCGCGTTGTCTTATATATTACTCCAACTATGCTCTCGCCCGTGACGTTCTTATTAGATACCTACTAATCAGAACCAAGTCTCCCTAACCTAATTCAATACGAAATTTTTACAGTAAGTTACGTCGTATAAACGCAACGCTTTCGGGCCGTTAAGGCTTTAAAATAATACGTTTTTATTTTCGTATCCTTTAATCGGGAAAAAGTTATTCCTTACGTATATTCCGGCGCCTTAAATCGTTATTCTATAGGTTATAAATTTATTAATAAAGTTAAAAATATATATCGTAAATTCTAAGTCTAAATAAACGAATTCCTTAAAAGGTAAAACGCGGCGTTTATTATATTACGTTAATTAAAAATTTAAAAAGAACGTTAAAACCCGTGTTATTCCTTTTACAAATTAATTTATTTGCTAAGTAATTATCTTTTTTATACTTTTCGACAAACGGTTAATCTTTTCCTTTAAAGATTAATCGAAAAATATTCGGACTTAAACGTATATTATTATTTTATCGTTCAAGTAGAAATCTTCCGAGGTTATATTAAGAAATACGTAATAATCTTAAGAAAGTTTATAAAAAATTAAGTACGAGTTCTTTATATATACAACTTTTAATACTTTCGTTTATTACCGTTTCGATCCGAATAGGAATTTCTACAATTACTTCATCTTAATTCAGGCCTTAAGGGCTTTCTTTACTATTAATAGTTATTCTTAATCTTTTTTTAATTAAGATCGTTTTAATTAAAGAGGTTGACGGGTGTTCCGTAAAACGTCGGAAATGTTACCTTAATATTTTTCGATATAGGTTATAAATAAGTTATAGTTCTATAATTTAAAAGATTAACCGCCACTTTCTAATAACTAATCGTACCGTTATTAATCTTAAATTTTTTTTCTATTTAAAATATAATTATCCAAGTTCTTATAATAAGAGCCAATACTATATACAAATCGTTAACTTATACGATCGTTACTTTCGTTTTTAAAATATTATATCGTTATTTCTAAGCTATGATATTTTATTATCTTACGATTTATTCGTTTAACTTCTTTGCCGATTTCAAAGCTTACTTCAGCTTTTCGCAGTACTTTCGTTAAGTATTAATTAAAAGCCTGTTATCGTACACCGTATCGGATTTAGTTAATTTAACGTATTACTTTCGTAAATTTTTTCCTAAAAGAAGATTTATATTCTTAATCGCTAAAAATATTTACTTTAGATTTAATTTTGTAAGGTCGATATTACTTTTTCAAACAGTATCGTATTTGCGATTGTTATAAATATCTGCCGTAAAGTTTTAATTATAAGTTTATCTACTTTCGGCCGTTATCTTAAGCGTATTCGTTAAGTAATTAATATAATCGAGTTTTCGGTAATTTTTTCGGAAAATATAAATATAGTTAAAAAACCGCTTAAAGTATTATTTCGTATCGTATAACGGATTCGTCTTTTTAAAGAGGAGGTTATATCGAGTTTTACTAGTTTAATACGTTACGAAAGTAACTAATTAAAACCGACATAATCCTATATATTAAGAGCGTACGTTTTAGCCCAGAATTTAGCCTTTAAGCGGTCCCAATTCTTAGGTCTGTTATAAATAATGAAAGACGTTAACGATATTATTATTACTATAATTACTAAAACATACGAATAATTACTACCGATATACAGTTTATATCGACTTAGTAACAGCTAATTAATTAATAATAACGCGAATTAAATAAATAAGACTTTTAATTATTAGATATAAGAGATATTGATAATATTGTTATTTTTAAGCTAGGTTCGGATGTTTTTTATACGCGTGTAAATTTAATATAACCTATAAACGGAATATATATCTTCCGATTAAAAAGAGCTCTTCCGTATATAGGGTGCGTTTAGCACCTCCTACTAGTTAATAATACTAAATTTACATGCGTATAAAAAGTACTTGCAACTAGCCGAATATAACAACATAACTAATATTCGTTATATTTAATAATTAAAGGTTTTATTTGCTTAATTTACGATATTATTAACTTATTAACTATTACTAAATCGATATACACTATATATTAATAATTACAATCCGTATATTTTATTAATTATAAAAGGAACGATATTATTAACGTCCTCTGTTATTTATAAAAAACCTAAGGATTAAAATTATTTTAAAGGCGAATTAGAATTTAAAACGTACGCTCTTAGTATTTAGCGTTATATCGATTTTAATTAAAATAATTTATAATCTATCGAACCTATAAAACTCGATATAATTACCTATTTAAAAAAGCCATTTCTTTAATTAACGTAAGTAATTACTTTATTTTTCGAAAAAACTATATAAGTCGAAAAAGTCGATCGAACGAGCTATTCGATAAACAACCTTAAAATAACTACCGAAAATAAACAAGCTTATACTTAGGATTTTACAACGTGTACCTACGAAAATGGTATACTAACCTGGTTAAATCCAACAAAATATACGATAGCAAACGTCTAATTAATATATAATAAGAATACCTTAAAAAGCTAAAGCAAATCTTAAGATTAACGAAAAAACTAAATATATAAATTATAATATAATAAGAGATAATAGCCTTAAAATAACGATATAATATCCTAAAAACGAAAATACCGGTCGTATAAGTTAACGACCTCTATATAGTACTAATTTCAATTATCGAAATATAAACGACGGCCTTTCAAAAAATAAAGAAACTTAAAATAGAAAGCGATACCATTAGTTACTAAAAAGTAGGGGCTAACCTTTAAGATTATTAAACTATAACCTAGTTACCGTTTACATTACGAAATATTAAGGTAACGTTTCCGATATTTTATAAAGCATTTATAAACTTTTTCGATAAAAACGACCCTAATTTAAAAAAAGGCTAAGAGTACTAACTTTTAATTACGAGGAAAAACCTTAAAACGTAGGTCGAAACGAGGTAATCGTTAAAGTTTATATTCGAACCGAAATATTAATAAGCGAAAACGCGAAAAATTAAATATCTAAGATATAGATTACAAGGCTTATCTAAGCTTTTATTATATATTACTCTAGTACTTTTATACATTCCCTAATAAAACCCTAGCTAGCTTCCGTTTTAATAACGACGTAATAAAACTGGTTTATTAAAAACTTAACTCTAATTAATTCTTAAAGAAAAAAGTTAATCGTTTATCGAAAGGCATGAAAAAACTAACTACCTAAAAAACCGATTAACACCGAAAAAAAATTAAGATAAATCCTTATATACTTTTTAATTATTAATGAAAACGATACGACAAATATCTTACCTTATCCCTTAAGAAACTCGTTTCTTTTAAACTTAGAATTTACGATATATATCTTTAACCTTATCAGTAAATTCTTAAATTATAAATAACGATCCAAGGAAACGGAATATAAACAAGAAACAACTTCGTCATAATTAAAAAATACGAAAAAGTAAACATATTATTTCAAAGCCCTAAAATCCTAAAAGCGTTACGTTTATACAACGTAACCTATTACGAAAATTTCGCATACAATTTAATATCTTTCCGGCAGCTTCGAAAAAAAAGTATTAATAACATAATCGAGATATTAAAATTTTTATACGAAATAAATATAATTAAGTATTTACTAGATTAACAAACAAGTTCGATTAATTCGTTATTTAAAATATTAACGTAATAGTTACTTATATAGCTCCTATAACTTACAAACGAAACGATAACTTATAAACGGCGAAACTATTACGAACTCGTAATAATACTATATAATACCTAAGATTAAATTATCTAAGGCTCGAAATAGTTATTTAATTATAGTTCTATATTAAAAGATTTCGCTTAAAAGGTTGTATAATAAATAAATGCTAAGTATATAATAAAACGAAAGGTAAAAAGTAAATACGGTACAAATTTGAATAAGAAGCTTCTTAATTAAAATAAAGAATCGCTATCGATTTTATAAATTTCGAAAGAAAAATCGAAAATATATAAATAGGTTATATTTACTATCGATAAATACTTAGACTTTATCTAGTATATATACCTTAAATACCGAAAGCAAAATATATTAATTAATACGTTCCGATACCTTTTAAGTGTCTTAAAAAACTAGGATATATTTTTTCTATAGGTAATTAAATACGATAACGAAATTTTAAAATATTACTTATTTAAAAATATATTCTAGTCGCCTCCTTTTAATATTAAATTTAAACCTTTAATACTTTATATTTAAGCCTAGAACAAGGGTGTAAAACGTTTAAAAGGTATAATTAGGAAAAAAAAAAACTTAATACGAAATAACGCTAACGTATTATACAAGCGAGCTGTATATATAAGCGAGCTGTATACTTTTTTAATACGTCGCGATAGTAAATTCGAATTAAATAATTACAATATATTAAATTAATTTAAACTAATCGGATTTTTTATCGCTAGATGCCTTTATATCTTTTTTATCAGTACGCGTATTATGTCCGGGCTTGCTGTAAACGTTATATTTCCGTTTTTTTGCTTAAACCTTTTTGCGACGACCTTTTTCGGCCGCTGCTAGCTGCGATTGTTTATTATTACTTTTTTTCGTAGTTATAAGAGCTTGTGCTTTTTTTATAGTAAGTATCTTTTTTTTTTTAAAGACGTTTGTTTTTGGTTTTCCGGCGTTTATTAAGAACGTAATTCGTTTTGCGAAGGTAATCGTTTTTTTCCCGAAGAAGAACGATTTTATGTAAAAGTAATAGGTTACTTTTTGTTAAAAGATCAACCGATTTAAGTATCTTTGTCGGCGAGCTACCTTGGTAATTTCTGATTTTCCTTTGTAAATAATGTCCTAGTTAAGTTGCTTTAGTAATATTTCTAGGAGTTTTCGTAGGTAGGAAAATAGCGAAATTGGTAGAGGTAAGTGGAGAGATGGTTAGTATAGGTATAACTGGAACTTTTAGTTCGGAAAGGACGCGATTAAGATTGAATAAAATAAGTCCTGTTTTGGCGAATCCGGATTTGATATTGTCGGTTGTTATGGTAGTTTTAAACGCGTTGTAAAAGCCGGCGATGAAATTTTTTTTAATAATGTAAGTAACGTAACGTTATATAAGATTTTTGATATATAGCGAATAAACGCGTTTTAATAGGGAAAAATAGGATACGTTTAAAGGTTAAAGCCGATAAGAGGAATAGGTAGGTATATAAAATGTAATAATATTATTAATTTTACAGTAATTTTCGAATTTGTTCGAATAGTGGCTTTTATAACCGTTAAGGATAAGGAGACGTTTCGAGCTTTTAATATGTGTTTTAATGTGTTTATCGAAATGCTTAATTTATTTTAAATTTAGTTTATTTATTATTCAGCCGTTTTCGTTTATAGTAATCCTTTAATCGGGTAGAAGTGGGTTATCGGCGAACCAGCGAAAAAGGTGGTTTTTCCTGGTAAGGATAATGAATAGGGGTAAGGCCCAGTTTTAAGAGTTGATAGTTTGTATTACCGTAAATTATTCCCTATTCCTTTATTATATTTATTTAGGTTTTTTTCGTTTTTCGGCACTTGTAATAATTGTGTTTATTATTATAAGAAAACCTATTAAAAAGTTTGTTTTATCGAAATTATAAATATCCTTTTCCGTAATGCCGTATTTCGCGATTATAACCCGAATAAATTTAAATTATTTACGAAATATTTTTAGATTTTCGTATAAAACCTGTTAATAATTTATTTTTCGATTTAAACGCGTTTTAAGTTTATATTGCCGTTTAATAAAGTTGGATATTTAATTAACCCCGACGCGTTCTGTAACGCGTTACGTAAGTAATAAATTTGTTATATTTTTAACACGTTAATGCCTTACGGGAAAGGTTTGCGTATTTAAGTTAAGAATTCGTTTGATAATCGATTTTTTTTTTAATCGGCGTTAATTTTCGCGAATTAGGGACGGTATCGGATTGGGCGTATTTGCCGTTAATTCGCGTTTTTAAGGTAATTAATGGGATATTATAGATAGAATTAAGTTTTTTATAATTAAATTTCGGATTTCGTTTTTTAGCCTGAACGGCTAGGTTTATTTTCGTTTTTTTTGTAAGCCGTTTTATGTTATGGTTATTAAGAAATAAGTGATTAAAGTTAAAGAGTTGAAATGATGAAAAAAAGTGTACAGCTTGTTTGTGTGTACAGCTCGCTTATGTGGTACGTTAAATTACTTTCGTTTTTAATCGTATATATTTTGAAAGTAATAATATATCTATATAATAGTAGGTTTAAATACGTAATTTTTGATAAAGCTTATACGAAATTAATGATATTTACTTAATATATAGAAATAATATAATAGTACTTAATCGAAATCTTTAATAAATTTATTTATAAATATAAGGCTATATACCTTACGTTATAATGATTACAGTTATAAAAATATAAAAAATTTAAAAGATAAATCTTAAACTATAAATTAATTTCCTTAACGGTTACCGATATATAAATATTTACGAGATCCGGAACCTGGTAATTAACAAGGTTATTATTATTCGAAACCTATAATATACCGAAACAACTATTTTTTTAGGTAATATTAAAAACTTAAAAAACTGTTTTTTGTTTTTTATTTTACATTACAGAAAACGAATTATAAAACTTATTACGATAGATAAAGTTATTTAATTAAATTTATAACCACCTATATATATATAAAAGAAAGATAACAACTTAACCGAGATAATTTAATTACCGATTTAATAAAAGGGATGGCTTAAAAGTAATATAAGCGATAAAAACGTACGAGAGAGGGAAAAATAAGCGTATTCGTCTAAGATTAATTCCTTTTATATAACTGCTATATTTAAATTATTTTCGTCCCCTGAATTATTACCGTTACTAACGGTTATATTAATAACTATTACGATTACTACCTTAACGAAAATAATAAAGATACCCTTAAGCTTTTATTAAATTACTTAACTTAATATAAAGGTAGAAAATAAAGGTATTTTACGAGTTATAATGCTAAGTTTCTCATATATTCCGTACCGAAATAATGTTATTCGAAACGATTATAAAGTATAAGTAGTTATTTTTAATACAAAAAGGTTAGTTTATTTTATAGATATAATTAATAACCAGCCGATAAATTACGAAAACCTAAGAAAATTAATTACTTAAAATATAAGTTACTTTAATCGAAAAATCTTCAATATTTATTTTACAAAAAAAGATTTAAATAGTTAAACCGAATATATAGGCGTAATTTACCATAATTACCGCGAGGTTATAAAAAGTTAAATTTATACCTATTAAGAAAGATATTTCGTAAAGCCGAAAAGGGTTATTTATAAAGTTATAAGAAGATATAATCCTAGGAAATAATTAATTAGTTTTTTGCTAAAGGAAAATAAGTTTTAAAGTATATATAGGTATATGTTTATAAGTTTAATAAGTATAGCGAGTTATAGAAATATAAGGTACGTTTTATCGTACGAAGCGATTAATAGTTTAAAGCCGTTTATAGTAATATATACGTATTTATCTTAATTAAAAGGTTGTTTAAAACGTTAATCGCTATAGCGCTTAAGTTCGACTTAAAGCTTAAATAATATAACGCTATTAACGTTTTCGTTAATATTAATTTACTTTATAACGTACTATACAAGCTCGTCGCGTCCATAAGCTCGTCGCGCGTTTTTTGGCATCTTGTGACAACAAATTCAAATAAAGCAATTATAACGCTATAAATTAATTCTAACTAATCGGATTCGTTTTCGTTAGACGTATCTACAACTTCTTTACAAGTACGCACATTATGCCTAGGCTTGCCGCAGACGCCATACTTCCGTTTCTTAGTCTTAACCTTCTTGCGACGATTACCTCCAGCCGCTATTGGCTGCATTTTTCACCACCCCCTTCCTTTTCGGCTAAAAAAGCTTGTCTTTCTTATATAATAAATGTTCCTCCTTCTTAAAGACGTTTGTTTTTAGTTTTCCGACCTTTGCTTAAGATGTAATTCGTTTTACGCAATTAGACGTTTTCTTTCTGAAGAAGAGCGACTTTATATAATAGCAACATGTAACCTTTTATTATAAGACTAGCCGACTTAAATATTCTTATTAGCGAGCTACTCTGATAATATCTGATTTTCCTTTACAAGTATCGTCCTTGTTTTATTACTTTACGGATATTTCTAAAGGTCTTTACGAAGGGTGAAATAGAACCGGCGAAGGTTAGCGGGGAGACGGTCGGCGTAAGTATAACTAGAGAAATTTCGAGCTCGGAAAGAACGTTATTAAAATCGAATAGAATAAGACCAGCTTTTGCGAATCTAGATTTAATATTATCGGACGTTATGGCAGTTTTAAACGCGTCGTAGAAGCCGGCGAGAAAATCTTCTTTAGTAATATAAATATAATAGCGTCGCATTAAGTTTTCGATATACCGCGAATAAGCGCGTTTTAAAATAGAACAATAAGATATATTAAAAGGTTAAAGCCGATGCGAAAAATACGCGGGTATATAAAGCGTAATAATGTCGTAGTTAACGTAATATTCTTCGAATTTTATCAAATAGTAGCTTTCGTAGCTATTAAGGATAAGAAAACGTTTCGAATCTTTCGTACGCGTCCGAATATGTTTATTAAAATACTGAATCCATTTTAAACCCAGTTTATTTATCGGCCAGCCGTTTTAGCTTATAGTAATCCTTTAGTTAGGTAAAAGTGAGTTATCGGCGAACCAGCGAAAAAAGTAGTTTTTCTTAGCAAGGATAATAAATAAGGGCAAGGCCCAGCCTTAAAAGGTAATAACTTGTATTACTATAAACCATTCCCGATTTTCTTGCTAGGCTTATTTAGATTTTCCACGCCTTTCGGCACTTGTAATTGCCATACCTATTGCTATAAAAAAACCTATTAAAAATTTTATTTCGTCGAAGTTATAGATATCCTTTTCCGCGATACCATATTTCGCGATTATAACCCGAACAAACTTAAACTACTTACGAAACACCTTTAAATTTTCGTATAAAACCTTTTAGTAATCGATTTTCCGATTTAAACGCGTTTAAAGTTTTTTTTTACTGTTTAACAAAGTTCGACGCCCAGTTAACTCTAACGCGTTCCGCAACGCGCTAGGCAAATAACAAATTCGCTATATCTTTAACATGCTAAAGCCGGATAAAAAACGTTCGCGTATCTAAGTTAAGGATTCGTTCGACAATCGACTTTTTTTCGGTCGGCGTTAATTTTCTCAAATAAGGAATAATATCGGTACGGGAAGGTTTGCCGTAAATTCGATCTCTTAAAGTAGATTCGGAGACGTCGTATATTATATAAAGCCGTTTATAACTAAGCTTCGAGTTTGTTTTTTTAACTTAAAGGGCTAGGTTTATTCTAGTATCTTTCGTAAGCCGTTTTATATTATTAACGTTAAAAAATAAACGATTAAAGTTAAATAGTAAAGATAGTAGATAAAACGCGCGACGAGCTTATATACGCGACGAGCTTATTTAATACGTTAAAGTATATATAAAAACGCCATTAAAGCACCTTTAATATAGGAAGACTTTCTTAATTAAGAAGACTTTATATAGTTAAGGGCGTCGTTGCTGTTATAGTAAAAGGACTTTACCGGAACGCTTAAGAGATTAGGATTTAGACTCGTTCCTTATAAACCTTATTGTTTTATTCGTTAGAGAATGTTTATTTCTTTTTTTTATAAACGATATCGTATTAGTATATCGTAAGAAAAATCTAGTAATCCTAATCCGATTTCATAGAAAAACTAGTAAATTTAATCCTTAAAAGAAGTTTAAATAACCTCTTAAATACGCTAATAATAAACGTTAAGCTATTACCGAATTTTAATCTAGTTTATTTTGGTTTTATTTTATACGTAGTAGTTAATACGTAACCCGATATATCCTTTATTATATTTCGACTTACCCGATTTAACCTACACCGTAATAACGTATATTATAAAGTTATTAATTAAGTTATATTATACCTAATCGGGGCTAAAGTATTAACGTTATACTTTAAAAGCGAGAATTTATTAAATACTTAAAACGACGCCTTTTATACGAATAATACGATCGATTAAAAAAGTTTTTAAATTTAAGTTATAAAGTTATTTAAAAATGTAATAAGATAGTAAATAAATAAGTAAAATATAGTAGTTACTTTTATAATCGAAACGGAGTTACGATTCCTTACGTAAGCTATAGAAAAAGCCTTGTTAAGCTTTTAACTAATTAAAAAGCTGGGAATTATCTTAGATATAAAACCGTTAAATATATAATGCGATAATTAATAGATTATACGACTTATTAACGCCGACGTCGCTCTATTATAAACAAAACTACGGTACGTAAATCTACACCATTATTAGTTACGAAAAACAGCAAAAAGGGATTTAATTAAAGGATATTATACGCTTATAAGCGACATACTAGTTAATAAACTAATTAAAGCCTTATTACGTAGATGTTTTAAATATTTTTAAAAAAAACAGCTAAAATTAATAAATATTACGAAAGCTCTTAAATAGTAGAAAAATACCCTACGAACGATTTTAAAGAAGGAATTAGTTAATTAAGAAGATTTAATTACCGGAGAAAAGGTAAAATAAAAAGTTATAGCTTTAAAAAGTAACAAATTATAACGATTAACGCCGTGAATACTTTAAGACGTTAAAGGGGTATATTAACTAGTAAAAGATATTAAACGTATATTATATACGGAAAGGGTCCCTTTAATCGGACGATATATATTCTGTTAATAAGCTATATTAAATTTATACGCGTACAAAAAGCACTTGTAGCTAGCCGAGTATAATAATATAACTGATGTCCTTTATATTTAACAGTTCTCGTAATTTAATAGGCTCGACTTTTTACTTATAAACCGTACTTTTTATATCGGGATCGACGCCTTTAAAAATAACTCTGTTTAATAAATTTTTCCTATAAAATTTAATTTATATTACCTCTATATAATACGAAAGTATATATGAGATTTTTTTTAGTAGTTTAATGATAATAAAGATGCTATGTATACTTTAAGCTCTGAGCTCTAAATGTAATACTACTTCTATACTATATAACACCTTACTTTTAAAGTACCTGTTATCTGCGAGTATTTTCTTAGCTCTCGAATTCGTGCGAGCCGATTTTAAAGTATTAACTAGAGGCATTAGCAGATAAGCAAAGAGATTACATATATGTTAGTATTACTACCGAAAATATATAGCGGTTTTAACAGAAATAACGATTTTTTCTATACCGCGTAACAAGGTAACTTTTACCATACATTTTATATTAGGGGATTATAAATATAAGTTAAGCGTCGCAATAAAAGAATTAAATAGTACTCGTAAAATCGCCTTCCGCCTTTTTCATTTCGGAAAATTTAAGGTATATAGATATTTTAAAGTTTTAGCGTAAATATTATATACGTTCGAAAATCTAGACGAACTGGGATAACTGCTACTCGTATTAACAAAGCGGTAGAATAGTTTTGGGAATTAGGCTTATCGATTATTTAAAGACCGGGAAAATCAAAGGCGAAAATAAAAAGCAGATAGTAAAGCGAGAAAAGACGACGTTTTTAACTTATTTAATTAAGAGGACGGTAAGGCGGCTAAGGCAGCCTTAGGGCTGCTTATTAAATTATAGCATAGCAGATAATTCCATCTATGGCGGTTGGCCCGTCCGAAGTTAGCAGGCGGAAAGGGGTGTAAGCTGCTAGTACGCTAGAATCCCCGTAGCTAGCCTTTTTAATCCCGGCTACCATCGATACTGCGGCCTTAACGACGATACGGTTTTCGACGTTACTTACATAAACTTAAAGAACACTATAACCTACCCGTTATTTCTAATTTCTCTTTCCGGTAAGCTATCACCACTACTAACGCTTCCGAACATCTAGATATTTACACTTACCTAAACGGGCTTTCGGGTTTAACCGGAGATATATCTAGTACCGAAATCATCGGCCTTATCTCTGGTATAATCGCCAATCGGCGCAATTGTAAAGGTCTACCACGCCGCTACCGATACCTCGGGCCTTCTCGAAGCTTTCCGCGATATTGCTAAGCGCTTTCCTTTCGTCTAAGAAACGTTCTAAACGGCCCCGAAATACCTGAATACCGCCAACCTTAACAAGGTATTTTATAACGTAATAAAGCCTATTTTGGAAAGTTGCGAAAATAAAGTAAAACGTTTAAAGGTTATTTTTGAAAAAGTTATCTCGTAGGCCGATATTTCGAAAACAAAGCGGTACTTACTTACCACTCGCACCTTAGGTAAAGGAGATATAGTAAAATCATTAATAAAGAGCATATTAAACGACGTCCAGTTTTTAACGGGTAATCGCGTAATAAAATTACCTATAGAAATTGCGATTACATACTTAATACGGGCGGCAATAAACGAAGTATCGGCAATTGCACTATCGTTATCAAGCGGTATTTCCCCTAAAAAATATACCCTAACGAAATAAAATATTCCTAATAAGTAATAACCCTGGATTCGTTTATTAGTTACGATGCCGAATAAAACGCCTTATTTAAGTAGTTAAAATAGACTAACCCTATTATCGATAAGTTACGTATTAAAAGAACAAAAGGTGGTTTATACGAAACCGCGTCTAGCTGGATTTTTACTTACCCCAGTTATTACCAGTAACGACATAACAAGACCAAACTGCTCTAGATTAACGGCGGTACCGGCAAAGAAAAAACGATGCTTCTGGTTGTTATCGCCAGGGAGCTTTAACTTTGTACTAAACTTGGTAAACCTAGCGCCGATTCGTTCTTATTATTATTATTATTATTAATTTTTTTTTTTTTTTTTTTTTTTTTTTTTTTAAAAAAATAAATTAC